>BQNB010007801.1:0-92262 GCA_026074375.1 Tanacetum coccineum | reverse complement strand
AAAAAACATATATGCACCTTAAAAAAGTATAAATTTAAAAAAAATTAATTTTTAAAAAAATTATAAATTTAAAAAAAAAAAATTCCGAAAATTAAAGAAATAAAAAACATTTTTAAATTAAAAAATTCAAAAAGAAATATTAAAATGTGATTTGACTATTATACCCTTTTGAATTAAGAAAAACATTTAATAATATACTAAATTTCTATTGGTCCAAAGTGGTTCTGGTAGGTTCTGTACAAAAAAGTGGTTTTGTATTGAATGTGCCCCATATATGTTTTTGTTAAACGCTGTACGCATCGTTGACTAAACTTTTCAGATAGTAATCGAAGCGACAAAAAGAATAGGTCGTGATCATGTTCATTATTTCCCGTGAATATGTTTTGGTTAATTTGATCATCCGGCTTCGACCAAGGTATGAGTTCAAGCCTCGCTTTTAAAGTTTTCAATGTTTTTATTAACTCCGCGAGGGGAAATATTGCTTGTTTTGTGAAATTGAACGCAATCTTTTTTTGATACTTGACAATATGATCATTCACTACTGAGTATATGCCTTTTCTGTGTGACTGTTCTAATTACCATGTGTTGGTAAGCATAATGCATTAAATAGATCTAGTGGGTTGACACCCTGTCCGGGGTAAGAATCCGTTGGTACCAACCCTGTCAAATGAACATTTTGTAGTTCGTATTCAATAGTGGCTAAGTTCTTCGGACATAATTCGTCCTACAGAAATGAATGTGTTAAGTTTTGTACAAACGGCTTCTTTAGTTGGAAATCACTATTTATTATAAACTTGACTTACACCATACGTTCAAACATTTTGTGGAACCCAAAATATGCTCCTTATTGTTAAATGTAAACTCTATAATTCACATCAACGTTTTGTTTGACTTTTTAAGCATTTATCTCATTATAATTGCTGTTGATAGGCTAGATGGGAACGGAAACTCGGATTATCAAGACGTTGTCGCGGTGAAGTAGTGTCATAACTAAACATAAGTGTTTTTAGAAAAATCTCAATCTGTATGTGACTTTTAGAAATAATTTCTATAATGGTATTGGGACCTATGTAACTCTGATCTTTCTAATAAATGAAATTGTGTTTTATAAACGTATCTTTGAACGTTTACTGGGACTCGTGTGTATGTATTGTGAAGTAGCACCCCGATGTTGTATTCCGCTGCGTATCGCAGTTTGGGGTGTTACAATTAAGGAGTGTTTGGATATGGTGTTAGAGGATGAAGTTGGGGAAAGTGAGAATAGGCAGGGTCAAAAAAGTGATTTAGCTGGTGTAAGATGTGCAAGTAGCAATGGTGATATCTTGTTTAGCACTGTAAGTCCTTTAGGAACTATTAATGCTAATAAGATAGACAATCATTATGATAATACTGAGAATAAGTTAAATAACAAGAGTAATGTCACAATCAATAATGTTGGTAGGACTTTTGCTAAAATTGCTAATAAGGAGGAATAAGACAAGAACTTATTTAGCATTCCTACTAGTATTAAGGATAATGGTGATGAAGTGGTCATTTTTGATGAGGTTATTGTTGAGGAAGGTAGTAAGAAGTGGATTAATACTCTGTGTGGATATTTTGTTGGGTGTAATATAAGTCCTGTTGAATTGAGGTATAACATCAGAAGAATGTGGGGCAAATTTGGTCTTTATGATATAATCAGCAATGAGAATAATGTTTGGCCCTTTAAGTTTAGACATAAAGAAGATCTGGATACAATTGTTGATCAAAGCCCATGGCTAGTGAATGGTAAACCTTTGATTGTACAAAAATGGAGTCCTGATGTCTGTGTTATGAAGGTTGAGCCTTGTAAAATCCCTATTTGGATAAAGCTATTTAATATTCTCTTTGAGGCTTGGAGTGTTAAGGGGATTTACTGTTTTATCCAGTAGGTTGGGAAAGCCTTTAGTGTTGGATAATATGATTGCCAGTATGTGTCACAATAGTACTGGAAGGGCTGCATATGCAAGAGTTATGGTTGAAATTGATGCAATGAAAGGGTTTAAGGACTCTATTGAAGTTCAGTATAGAGATAAGAATGATTGTGTGATTAGAACCAAGTTTGTGAAAGTAGAGTACTCTTGGAAACCTGTTATTTGCTCCTTATGTTGTGTATTTGGGCATAGTAACTTTAGTTGTCAAAAGCATAGAGTTAATAAAGTACAGCAGGATGAGAATAAAGGTCAAAACAAGAATCATGATAGTGAAGGTTTTGTGGAAGTTAAAGGTAGAAAAAATGGATTTAATGGATATGGTCATTATAAGGGGAAGGATCAAATCAATGATAATGTACCTAAAGCTATAAAAGAGAAAGTTAATGATAAAGTTCAATATAAGTACATGCCAAAAGTTGATGTGAAGAAGAAACAAGATGGTCCAGTGATTGATAAGCAAAAGACTAATGTTCAATTCAACACCCCTATGCAGAATAATAGAATGCGTAATGATTCTCCTTCTAAGAAAATATGGAATGTAGGAACTAAGAATGTTGAAGAACTGAAAAGAAGTGCTAATAAGTATGTTGCTCTTGCTGATGATGAAGGAAATGAGGAAGTGAATGAGGTCATTAAAGATAGAAGACTTGAAGTGGATAAGTTCATTAATGAATAAAGACAACCAACTTGTAATGAAACTAATGATTGGACTTATAATATGAAGGAGTATTTTAAGTGTAGATGGAAAGAGGTATGTAGAAATGAATATGAGAATAAGATAGAGAGTGAAGGAGACATTGCATGTGAAGAGAATGAAGTTGCTAGAAAGCTGGTGGTTGATGAGATAGATGGTGTGGATACATGGGTCTTACTCAACTAATAAGTGATATGGCTGAGAGGAATAAAATGGACTTTAAATGTGCCACTTGAAATATTAGAGGAATGTGTACCGAGGATAAGCAAAATGAAGTAAAAAGAATTTATTCATGAAGAACAATTATCAGTCTGTGGTGTGTTAGAAACTCATTTAAAGGCTGATAGAGTTAGCAAAATTGGGAATCTGGTGTTTGGTGTCTGGAATTGGTGTTCCAATGCTCAATATAGTACTAATAGTTGTGGAATAATCATTGGATGGAATTCTATTTAGGAAAATCTAATGATTGTTCATATATCTAAACAAGATATCCTATGTGTGGTTGAGTCTGCGCAAAGGAATATTAAGTTCTTTTGCAGCTTCATCTATGCTGGTAATTTTGGAGGGAAAGACAAGATTTATGGAAAGATCTGCAAGTTCATAAGGGGATAGTTAATAATAGACTTTGGGTTTTAATGGGGGATTTCAATGTCACATTAAAAACCAATGAACATTCTTCTAGAAGATCTATTATGAATGGGGATATGGTTGATTTTAATGAATGTGTTAACAAAGAATTGGAAGATATTTGCAGTATAGACTTTCAGTTTACTTGGACTAAATCATTGAAGAATCATAATTCTAGTATTATGAAGAAGCTTGATAGAATAATGATCAATGAGGGCTTTTGCAGCAATACCAGAATCCTTTTGGTATGTTTCATCCTTTTATAATCTCAGACCATAGTCCTACTGTGATTACTATTCCTAAAGGGCTAAGGAAAAAGAGAAAATCTTTCAGGTTTGTAAACTATATTGCTGACAAAAAAGATTTTATTGATTGTGTGAAAAGATAATGGGAGATTGATGTTAAAGGGTGCAACATGTATAAGGTGGTTCAAAAACTTAAAAGATTAAAAAGCCTTTGAATAAGCTTAATTAGAGGAATGGAAACTTGATTGAGAAGGTGTCAATTTGAAAAAGATTTTGAAAGATGTTTAGATTGAAGTTGAGAAAGATCCTTTTAATTGTGATTTAAAGGAGAGAGTTGTAAAGGTTTTAAATGAATATGTAGAGGTCTCAAATGATGAGCTAAAACTTCTTCAACAAAAGGCCAGAATCAAGTGGTTAAGTAAGGGTGATCAAAATACTTCTTATTTTCATGGAATCTTAAAGTTAAGAAAGTATAAAAGGAGAATTGAGAGTATATGTGATGAAAGTGGAACTAGATTTGATGGAGATAATGTGGCAGATGCTTTTGTTGAGCATTTTAAGAAATTTCTTGGTACCAAACAAGTTGTCCAACCATTGAATTCAATAGAAATCAATTTTGAGAGAGTTTCTAGTGAAGATGAAGTTGAAAATATGATTAGTATGGTTACTAGTGATGAGATTAAAGAGGCTATCTTTGACATAGATAGTAACAAAGCAGTTGGTCCTGATGGGTATACTTCTGGCTTCTTAAAAAAAGCTTGGATTATTATTGGAAAAGAGGTATGTTTGGCTATTAGAGATTTCTTTATCAATGGGAAACTCTTAGGGAAGATTAATGTCACAATGATTGCTCAAGTTCCAAAACTTGAGGTCCCTAATAAAGTTTCTGAATTTAGGCCTATTGCTTGTTGTAATGTAATTTACAAAAGCATAATCAAAATCCTAACTAATAGAATTAAAAATGGGTTGCAAAAGGTGGTCAACATGAATCAGAGTGCTTTTATTCCTAGCGGACATATACAAGACAACATCCTCATTGCTCAAGAGTTATTAAAAGGGTACAAGAGGAAAAATAGTGCTAGAAGGTGTGCTATAAAGATTAATATTCAAAAGGCATATGATACAGTTAGTTAGGATTTTTTAAAGAAGTTATGGTGAAGTTTGGTTTCCATCCTATGATGATCAACTGGATTATGACTTGTGTAACAACTTTTAAGTTTTCTATATGTATTAATGGAGAGGCTCATGTGTATTTCCAAGGTGGTAGGGGACTTAGACAAGGAGACCCTATTTCTCCTTATCTTTACACTCTAGTTATCGAAGTATTCTCTCTATTGCTGGCCAAAAAAATTCAGAATGCTAACAAGTTTAAAGTTCATTATGGATGCAAAACTCTTCAACTGTCTAATATGTGTTTTGTAGAAGACTTGTTGGTTTGGTGTAATGAGGATGTTGAGTCTGTTGGTGTTATCAAAAAGTCAATGGATCAAGTCAGTAGCATTTCTAGTCTTTTTCCTAATATGGGCAAAAGTACTATCTTTTTTGGAAGTGTTCCTTTAGATTCTTCAAGTCATGCATTTCTAAGTTGGAAACCTTCCAATGAGATACTTAGGAGTTCCTTTGGTTGCTAAGAAATTGGGTATTCATGATTGCAAAAGTCTGGTGGACAAAGTTGGTGACAAAATCAATTGCTGTAAGAATAAGGTTCCAACCTATGCTGGGAGAATTCAGTTAATTGCCTCAGTTCTTTCCTCAATGCAGGTATATTAGGCATCTGTTAACATGTTGCCTAATACTACTATTAATGAGATTGAGAAGCTATTAAAAGATTTTTTATGGTGTCAATGTCCTCTGACTAATGGTAAAGGTAAAGTAGCTTGGAAGTTGGTGTGTTTACCTAAGGAACAGGGTGGTCTGGGCATAAAGTCATTGAAAAAATCGAATGAGATCCTTCTTATAAATCAGTTGTGAAAAGTCATTAAGGGGAAAGAATCCTTGTGGGTTAAATGGATTAATGTTGTAAAGCTAAAAGGTACAAGCATTTAGGATGTAGAAGCTAGCCACAGTGATAGTTATGGGTGGAAAAGTTACTTGAGCTTAGAAGTAGAATCAAAAATCATGGAAATGGAAAGAATGTATCTATGTGGTTTGATAGATGGGATATTAAGGGTCCTCTATTTGATATCATTCCTAAAATAGTATGGTATGAGGAAAGGTATTCTGACAATGAAAAAGTTGTTGATATGATTGATAGGGGTGTTTGGATATGGCCTGCAAGATGGCATAATAGGTTTCCCAAACTGTGCAATATCAATGTTCCTATTCTGTCCAATGGTGTTACTGATAAGGTGTTGTGGTTGGATAATCAAAATAAGAAGAAAGAGTTTTCTACAAAACAAGCCTGGTGTGATTTAAGAGATAATGTTGTTAAAGTGGAATGGTATCATGTTGTTTGGTTCAGTCAATTTCAACCAAGACATGCTTTTTTGTTATAGTTGGCTATCATGGAAAGATTGGCTACTCAAGATAGATTAGCTAAGTGGAATTGTCATTCTAATTTTGAATGTCCTTTATGCAAAAAGGAAAGGGATTCTCATGGTCATCTATTCTTCAAGTGTGATTTTTTCAAAGCTGGTTTGGGGGATGCTAAAGAGGAAATTGATGAATATGAGTAATCAGGATGATCTTAAAAGCATTGTTAGTAAAATTTCCCACACTCAAGCAAAAAAATAACATTTGAAAAATTATGAATAGACTAGTGCTTGCTGCAGCAGTATATTATATTTGGTAGGAAAGGAATTGGAGAGTGTTTAAACAAGAAAGAAGATCTGTGGAGCAAGTATTGAAGATTATCACTGAAAATGTTAAGATGAGACTTATGAGTTTCAAAGTAAAAAAAGACAAGTGATGTGCTTAAAGTTGCTGATACATGAAAACTTAGGTGGGATAAGATGTCTTTGAAAGCTATTGCTGATTGAGATTTCATTAAAATTGGGAGTAGGGGTGATTGGTAAAAGGTCATTTTGCCTAGTGTCTTTGCTTAAATACTATTATTCATCAAAAATATAACAATATATTTCTACAAACCATTACAATGGTGTGAACCTTGTATCTTGGAGTTTTTTCTAGATAGAAGTCCTTATTGTCCCTAGTAGTTATAACAAATTGGCCTTGGGAGGGTCTGTTATTCTACTATGGGTCAGTTTGGCTTCTATATGGATTAAATGTACCATAAGGAAGGTGTCATACTTTGTGGAGGGTAAATGGTTTAGGTGGATAGTTTATGATGATGGAATAGAGAGTGATGGAAGGTGGCACTTATTGGTCCATCAGTACACTACTGAGGAGGTTAGGATGGATATAAGTGAGGGTGAGTGTTTCTGATCTAGTGATGCATTTTCCTCTTTGTTTTCTTTTATATGTAGCGAGGTTGGGCTACTATTGGATTTGAGGAACAATTAAAAAGGAAATGTAGCTAGATGGGAAGATCCCCTCATTTATTGTGAAAGAGGGCTAAATTCTGCATGATGATGCATGTTCATGACAACACAGATTATTGTGGATGAGGGTTGAATGATTTGTGTTTTGTCATATGATAAAAATAGAATTACCCAAAAAAAACCCTAGATTCAATCAACTGATAAAAAAATCACTGATCTTCACTATTCAGGTCTGGACATCTAAAACAACAACAACATACTCAATCCCGTCAGAGCAAGGTATGAGGGAGGTGAAAGGTAGACAGATCCTACCCCTACCCCCAGGATAAACTAGAGAGACTGCTTCCAGGGAGACCTCCAGCCAGCGCAAGTGTGAAAGTGACGAAAATCATGGACAAGGCATAAATCAAAACAAACGATGGGAAGCAAGCAGACGGGCAAACAATAAAAGACCAACATATGAACCAAAAGAAACCAAACAGGCACCCACACAAACAAACCACGAACGGGGAACAACAACAAGATACTAAAACACAAAGGCAGGAAGCAAGCAAACATCCAAACAAAGAAAAGAACGCAAAACCAGCCAAGGGGACAAGGGGGACACGAGCAAAAGCAAACAAGCAAAGCATAAAATAAGAAAAACACATAAAAGCAAACATATGAACGCAAACATAACACAGTAGGAAAAGTGCAGACAAAGGGGACACGGGCAAAAGCAAACAAGCAAAGCATAAAATAAAAGAAAAAACACATAAAAGCAGGGGGCAAGGGCATATATATAATGCCAAAAAAAAGAAAAAAAGGGATACGAGGCACCTAAAAACTAAGCCCAAAAGAGCAACAATGAGAAAAACCAAGGCAACGCAAAGGGTCCTAACCTAAGGCAAAGCAAAAGGGAACAAGCAGTTCCACTGAAATCCAAGAGACGCCTAAAAAGCCTAAACTAAAGAATTACTACAAACCCTAAGCAAGGCATCAATAAGGAGTCCAAGACCTAAGGCAAAAGGAAAGGGATCAAGAGGTTCCACTTACACCTAAAGGCTCCTAAAACGCATAAACCCAAAAGCTACCACAAACACACTACCAACCAAGACACCTAAAAAGCCTAAACATAAAAGTATCTCAAACACCTAATCCAATCAACCCGCAAATGCTAATCCTATCTCTCCACGCATTCCTATCTTAGATCATGTCCTCGGACAAGAGGAGCTCTTTCATGTCCAACTTAAGTCTATCTTCCCACCTAAGTTTAGATCTACCCCTTCTCCTCTTACCGTTGACTATAAGGGCTTCGACTCTCCTTACTGGCCGCTTGTTGTGGCCTTCTCCTGACATGTCCAAACCACCTCAACCTTCCTTCCCTCATCTTAGAGATTATAGTTTCCACTTCAAAGACTGTTCTAAAAACTCCATTCGAGATCATGTCGAGCATGTTTTTGCCACATCTAAACATACCCTAAAAAGCCAGAATTATAAGTCTGTATAGCAACTAGATATCCAATATTGCAATCTAATTCACTGTTATGGTCACCAATAACAGTCATGGCCACATGATTAATAATTAAAATAGTCTTTACATGGTTCAGTAATTTGCCTACACCCAAGATTGAATTTCATATTATAAATTCAATACAAGACATAGATATTCTCATAACATACACATAAGGCGTAAGTATTAGCCACATTAAGAATTAAAAGCTTATTTACACTATTACTATTATTTATGAGGAACACCGAGATCAAGAAAAGCGAGCCAAAATCAAATGAAAAAAATAATAAATCCAAAAGCTCAAAATTTCTTCTAATACAAACTAAAGGGAGTGACATGAAACCCTCTAGGACAACAGTTATTTTCATCATTCACGGGCTAACTCATAATATAAACCACCAATGCACATTTGTACTAAGATATTACTTGCACATCACACATTAACCTAGAAATTAAATACATAGATATTCATTCTAACATGGAAACCATAAGTAGGGGACGGGTAAGGTTGCGTTGCAGTTTAAAAGTGATCACGTAATTCTGCAGTTTGAAAGTGTAATAGTCTATGAGCTTTTAGCATATTTTTTAGGAAATGCATATAAAACTGCCTTAAGTTGACAGATAATCTATATAATGCAACTTCGGCAATGCGCAACTACCTAGTTTTAGTAAAACAACATAGTATTATGAGTACCAGCTACCATAAATCATCACCATGACCATGTTTTGTTTACCCCCTAAAACACCAACCAAACACCCCCTATGTTTTGCCAAACATTAAAGTGTTCAGACTTGACATATAGCACCTAATTATCCACAACTCAGAAACGTCAAACAACAAAATTATAATCTAAATACACAAAACTAGCAACAAACTCAATGCTCAAACATACAACTTAGCATTAAGCACAAAGTGTAAACATTTAACAAGAAGCAATTTTATATTCCAAACATCAATGAAGCCCCATTTAATTATTAACAGCTTACAAAAGGTCTCCGGTTTCACAACCGCAAAATTAAAAATTAGATTTCTTATAACGAGCAACTTCAGCGTCGTTAGGGAAAAAGCCCATAAGTCTTCCAGCAGAGTTCTGATAAGCATATATAAAGCCTCCCATAACACCAATCAACCCACCTGTCACCATTGATGGACCTCTGATCCCTGGTTTAATCCCTGCAAAATCAACACATTAATACTATCTTACATTAGGCGTGTTGTCCCCCCATTGTCTCCCCTCTCACAAAGTATTTTTTTATTTTAAAAACATAATATAATATTCTTATGAACAGTCTTAATATATTTATTTAATGGTTATGAATAGTAGTTTTATTAATATTTAATTAGTGTGTGAGTGCTTGGTCTCTTAACACATAAACACACCACCGCCCCCATTATCTCTTTCAGTGCAATCTTCTACACCTACACCCCACCGCCTCATTAAATCTATGTCCACACACAAAACACACACACATATCTCATTTGATTTATAAAAAAACCCATCAGGGTTTTATGTGTACGTTACTGTTACCACCATAATGGAGCAGAAAAAAAACACAATACCAGCGAAAGCCGCCGGCAACTGAGGATCTTTCAGGTGACTTTTTGGGTTTTTTTAGATTTACTTGATTTTTGGGGGGGTTTTTTGAGAGCTTTGTGTGAATTTTATTTCGGACAGTGGAGGACTTGATCGAGGTGAGGTTTTTTCTACAGAATGTCACAATTTTGCTATTTTTTTAAAAAGAATTTTTGCAGGCTAATTCGGAACAATTCTCAACAAGTATATAATAGTTTTGTTTGTTGTGTTATGAAATTTTTATTGATGCTAGAAGTGTTAGTTTAGGATAATATGGGCGTGGCTTCATTTAGCAAGATAGTTGTGGGTGTTATCAAGTTAGGTTATCGGGTTTTCTGGATTGGGTTTTGGTTTTTCAAATTATGACCTTATGATTATTTCAAAATGGCTTTGTTTATGCGTAAGTGATTAATGGTTAGTTAGTTTGTAATTTTTTAATACGGAATATCAAATCGGGGGTTTTATTGTTTTTGAGAATTTGGTTAAATGAAACTATGGTCTGTGGGTTTAGGTTTGATTGTGTTGATGTTTTTAGAATTAAAGAAGGGGTGCACTCATGTAGAGTTTGAAAATATTAGAAATAAGCAAGATGAAAGTGGCGTGAAGAGGGGGGGGGAGATATGGGTGGGGGGGTGGGCGAAACAGAAAAAAAAAATGTTGGGGGAGGGATATGAAAAAAACAAAAAAAAAAAGAATAATGTTGAAATAAAAATTAAAAATGTGTAAAAAAAATAGAAAATTAAGCATAAAATAAAAAAAAAAAAGAAAATAATTGGTAAAAAAAAAGAAAAAAAAAAGAAACAATAAAAACAAAAAAAAATAGAGGTTTTGTAAATTTAAAAGAAAAAAAAAAAATAATCTTTATTTAATGATTGGGGGTAAATATTAAATTAAATGGTTTAAAATAGTAAAAAAAGTAAAAAAAAAAAAAAAAAAAAAAAAAAAAGAAAAAGTATTGGCTGTAATAATAAAAAAAAAAAAAATTTATGGTCGGGGTGGGGGATGATAAAAAATAAAAAAAAATAAAATTGAGGGAGGGAATAAATTTGGTTTGGGGAGGGGTAAATAAAAATAAAAAATGTAAATGGTGGGGGGTGGTAAAAAAAAATTCACTGGGGGGTAATAAAAAAAAAAAAAAATAGTAGAAAAAAAAAGAAAAAAAAATTGTGCGGGGTACAAAAAAATTTAAGAAAAAAAAAAAAAAAATTATGGTAACAAAAATGTGTTGGTGGTTTATAACTTGTGGGTTAAAAAAAAAAGAAATTTAAACAAAAAATAAAAAAATATTTGGTGTGGGGTGAAAAAATAATCGCTTATTTTGGGTGGGGGTAAAAATAGAAAATTAAATATAAAAGAATCTAAAAAAAAAAGAAAGAGAAAGAATATTAAAAAATAATTTGGGATGGGTAGGGGGATGGGAGTGGTTTGTTGAGGTTGGGGGGGTTGAGGGGTAAAAAAAAATTTTTGGGGGTGGGTAGAAAAAGAAATAATTTCTTAGAGTGGGGGTTAATATTAAGGGGATTGGGGGGGATGGGGGGTAATAAAAAAAAAAAAAATTTTGGTGCGAGTGAAAAAAAAAATTTGGATGGGGGGTAGGGGAGTTAAATTAAAAAAATATAATTGATAAATAAAAAAATTAGAGTTATAGTAACAAAACAATTAATGGAAAGGGGGGGGGGTTTGTGGGGGGTTGGTGTATGAGTATGAAAAAAAAAAAAAAAAACTTATCTATATGGGTGTGGGTTAAAAAATGTGGAGTGGGAAAAAAATAATAAAAAAAGAAAAAAAAAGAATGTGGGGGGAGTGGTAAGGTGTTTGGGTTTTAAAAAGGAAAAATTAAAATTAAAAAAAAAAAAATATTGTGGGTGGTGGGAAGGTTGAGATTAAAAATTTATAATTTCTTATATAAATAAGGGAAACAAAAAAAAAAAAAAAAATTTAACAAAGAATTATTTTTTGGAGAAGGGGATAAAAAAAATTTGTTATTTAAAATATAAAAAAAAAAAAAAGAAAAAATATTCGGGGTAAACATTTTTTATTGTGTGGGTAATTTTATAAAATAAAAAAAAGAAAAATTGAGGGGCTTTAATAAAAAGAAAAAAAAAAAAAAAAAAAATAAATGTTGGGTCACAATTTTGCTATTTTTAAAAAAAAAAATTTGCAGGCTAATTCGGAACAATTCTCAACAGGTATATAATAGTTTTGTTTGTTGTGTTATGAAATTTTTATTGATGCTAGAAGTGTTAGTTTAGGATAATATGGACGTGGCTTCATTTAGCAAGATAGTTGTGGGTGTTATCAAGTTAGGTTATCGGGTTTTCTGGATTGGGTTTTGGTTTTTCAAATTATGACCTTATGATTATTTCAAAATGGCTTTGTTTATGCGTAAGTGATTAATGGTTAGTTAGTTTGTAATTTTTTAATACGGAATATCGAATCGGGGGTTTTATTGTTTTTGAGAATTTGGTTAAATGAAACTGTGGTCTGTGGGTTTAGGTTTGATTGTGTTGATGTTTTTAGAATTAAAGAAGGGGTGCACTCATGTAGAGTTTGAAAATATTAGAAATAAGCAAGATGAAAGTGGCGTGAAGGTTATGGATTCAATGGAAAACGTAGTGTGGGGGCAATTTCGAGCTGCCAAACAACTTGAAAGTGTTGTCGGGCCGTTAGGGATACCAAAGCAGGGATACAGTTTATTTAGTGTTCGAGTATTTATGTTGACGGGAGATTCTCCTGCTTTTGGTTTGGCTACAGGATAATCTCGGCTATGGATCCTTCTCGAAGTTGGGTTGCTAGGTGGCTAAATAAACAACAGGTGTGCATTTTTATGCTTTAAGAATCGCTGCATACTTTTTTGTTTTACGTTTAGGAACTTAGATATGTATCAGTGAACCTTTAGTTGCAGCGGTTTTATTTCGTTTGGCCCAAAAGAGGGTTTTTGTCATATCACTAAACAAATTAGTATTACAAATGGCGAGGGATGTATTTGGTTGGATTAGATCTATTTGATACTTATGTTGAGTGCCTATGGTGAAGGGTGTTTATGAGTTGCGCAAGCCTGTTTGGTATCGAGATGTATAGGGGTGTGATATGTAAGAAAATGATTTCGACTTACCTATTTTTTGGAGTATATTCTTGGTAATATATCTTGATGAAGGTTTATCGTATGTGTGATTAATGGTTGTGCTTACCCCTGATATTTGGTCATTTGTTAAACAAGAATTCCATGGCTTTATGTAAATGTTTTAAGTTAATAACGACGATTTTATTTCATGTGTAGGTGCACAATAGTAACAGGATATGTTGCACAGAATAATTTCAATAAAGAGCCTATCACAAGTCAACAGGTAAAAAAATAAGAGTTACAGTTTAAATATATGAATTATTATTCCGTAATACATTATAAGCTCTTTCTTCTTATCTTCTTTTATACAGATTGCTGATAAAAGTGAAAAGAATAAAAGATTGATCGCAAAGAAGAAATGTCGTTTGGAGACATAACCATTTGATCGTAGTTATTTTTTTATGTCTTAGTATTATTACTCTATGAGAAAGAAGTCAAAACCTCTTATTTTCTAATACTTTTTGTTCCATAAACATGCAGGTCACTTCTTTTGGGCAGCACATATTGATTTTCTAAATCTGATTGTAAGGTACGGGCTTACTATAAACATTAAATAGCGGCGACGTGGTTTGAAACGATAACGAGTTTATCAAATATTCTGTCACTTTTGGATTCTCACATCAGATCATCGCAAATTCAGGTTAGCATTTTAGCTTTGTCCGTATATGTTTAATAGTTTTGAAATACTTTAGTAGTGCAGATGCTAAGAAATGAGTTGTATTTTCTGATGGAGTGTTTGGACTTAAAATAGGCGCATCTCATAAGCGTCTACTCATTGAAGTTATATATTACTTTACTAAATGATATAATAGCAAACGAGTTGTTTTGAGTATTTTCTTAGACATAAGTTGCTAATCTGAGGGTAAGATAAGTAGTTGCGGTTTGTGGTGATGGCCACGTTGTGTTTTGTTATACGTGAGAATCTGTTGCAACTTATTTCAAAAAACACAACTAGATTAAATGCGGATTTCCAGTCACACCCTATAGTTGTTTATGATTTTGCTACGTTTCATAAAATCAATAACCACTTTTACATGTATTTGGAATTACGTATCCATACTTGCTTACACTAGTATTACACGTTAGGTCAAAAAACTAATCGCTTTCCACGCCTAATAAATTCCACGAAGCATTCGCGACAAGAGGAGGCATCAAATGGGATGGTTTGGCCTATATTGATGATTTTGATGGCACTGCTAAATCCAAGAACTTAAGGTATCCCCTTTTTATTATTAACTGTAAATAAATGAAATATCTTTATTATCTCAAATACACACTTTGAACTAGGCAGCTTGCTGCCTACTTATCGAAATTGCTTATATTACCTTTGCTTCGCTTAATCGGGAGTCGCGTTGCCTATGGTGTATATTAGTGTGTTGTTTAGTTAAACTTAAAACGGGCTTTCGGGTGCATATATGTGCGGAATGAGGGGGGGGTACAGGGGGATAGGATCAAGGCTCGTTCGGCCGGCAAGCATAGGGCGGTGTTTGGACCAATAATGCTTTTTAGTAGGGATAATGTCGCGCAAGATGATAGGAGCGAAAGTTGACCACAACACACTGAAAGGTATGTTGCATTTGATCTTCAGGGGTTTGGCTATTGTGGTAGCATTAGGAGTAGGTGAAACGTATATCAGAATCAATCTGTTTTAAAAATTTTGAATTTTTTTCGGTTTTTAGAATCGTGCATATCTGTTATATGCATAAACTTTTATTGATACCTTTAAGTCGTATTGATACCTCGAAGTCGAGCCAATTTCAACATGATGTTAACACTTTTGCTATTGGATCAGAACTATTTGCTAAAAAATGGGCTCATAACAATGTCTGTGCTAAAACCGATTATAATAGCGAATTTTTAAAGAGTTTTTCCACAAAATTGATCCCATATCGTTTTATATAGAGGATCTCTAAATTCTCAAACAATAGGTTTCAAATTAGTAAATGGTACATTTATTGTTACTATTTTCTATTATATCTCGACATATACTTGCATCTGATATGGTGCCTTCACTTTTCACCCTAGCTGATTTTATTGTGGTCTTTTGCCTTCTTTAATTGATATAACTGGCTGCATATTAGTATGTTATATAGAAGTGTTTGGCTGTGACTTATTACTCCATCAGGGCTAAGCTGATCTCCTATTCTCTCAGCCTTCAAACCACTATTGTCTTTTTCCATAGATTGTATGCTCTTACATCTTGCCCATTCTTCCACCAAATTCTTTTTTTAGTTACTGAAATTAATGATCACATCCACGGTATGAATTATATACATATTCCTATAACAAGGATTAACTAATAGGAATATTTAGAGGGTGATTTAGGTAGCTTCGCGTACACCTTTATCGTACTGGTCAAATACTCACACAAGTAACTCTGTGTTTGCTTAGGTGAAACCTTAAATCAGCTGGAAGTATTTTTTTTTTTTGTTGGAATTTATAATTACTCATGTTTGATGTTAACATGTTGTGAATATTATGGCATTGTTCAGACTTCTGGAGCATATGAGAGACTATAAGATAAATATAGCAAGAAAAAGATTCCCAGAAGGACTCAAAGCAACATACAAGGGATCTAACAACCAGGTACATGTACAAAGACGTTTAATGTTGATTTATATTAGGATAAGAAAACTCTATGTCTTACAAATTATGTAAAATGCACTATAGTACACAGATCTTGACTATGTTTGTATGTTTTAAACTAATGGCCACTAGAAACACATCATATTTACTATGTAGAATGACATAGAAAAAAGTTTTAAATAGGGAATACTTGAGCATCGGGAAAAACAATGATGCTTGCTGTGAGATCATGTGAGGTTAAGAGAAATTATTATAGTTTTCATCATTAATCTTGGTGACTCTCTGAACCACCATACTTATAAGTTTGATGAACAATAGCTTACTTAAATAGTCTTCATGAAAAAGGTTTATACATGTATAATCTCTTATAAATCATACTTAACTATAGACTTGACAACTCTGTTTACAATCTATCTTAAATGGTCTTTAGTCTGCAGTTTTTCTCTACAGGCCTACAAATGTAAACATAAACTATCCTTTTAAACATTAGTTCTTTTGAAATGCAAGGTGTCGTTCATTAATGTTATTAAACCTATGAACTAAAGTAGCTCCTTAACTAATACTGTAAGAACTAATTTCTGCCAGTCTTGAAATATTATATAAAAGAATAAGTGGGCTCAAGCCAAATATAGTTTTTTCATGTTAGATTTATTTCATCGCACTACAGGTTACTAAGCTTCTGACGCACAGTTATATGGTATAAGAACATGCCACAAGGTATGGGAGCCGATCAAACATTGATCATCTTGAACGTTGTCACAGTTCATCAGAATATCGGGATCTTACTTATAGGTAATGGGTCCTTCGTGTTGCTGCGGCACTAAGTGTTACTTCCCCGGAGCTAAAGTTCTTATATCAGCTCCAATTTGGGGTACAAATTCTAACACAAATTGGTTTATGTTTTTAGTTATTTTATTTAGTAAAATTGATTACTGTTGCAAAAAAAACATGTATGTAGGAAAGGATATCTTCAATAATGCTAGACTTTCTTGGTCCAAAGACAGTTAGCCGAGATTTTAAAGGGATGACTGCATGAATAAAAGTAATTTGCTTTCTTGATATGTTATCAAGAGATCGTTATGTCGTCATTTCAATAAAGTTTCAATAAAATTAATTATCTGTAACCAACTTTAGAACTATTTATATGTTTAGTGTAATCTGATGTAAGAAAAAAGTGATCTTTTGTCTTTTCAACTAAATGTTAATTCATTATTTCTTATGTCTTCACGCTTTATACAAAATGCACCGCAGCGAAGCGCGGGCATCAAGACCTTGTTGTTATCTATTTTGAAAATGGTTAATGGGTTTTCATTTAATTTAAAAATGGTTAATGGGTTTTCATTTAATTTGAAAATGGTTAAGGATTAAAGCAAATTTTATATTAAAAAAATTGTGTTAGGGTTAGGGTTTAGTTCATAAAAATGAAATGGGGTTTAATGGGTTTTGAGTGAATTTAAATAAAAAGAAGGTTTTAGTGGTTACCGAAAAGATAGCCGACAGTGACGGAGATGGTGGTGAGACGGAGGTAATCAAGAGTGTTGAAATTAGCGACTGTTTTAGTGAAAGGAGGGTTTCGATCTATTACTGGGTATTCTGGTTTTGCTGATGCTATTATGTCTCTGTTCATTTTTCCTTGATTTGATTTGATTTATTTTGTGTGTTTTTTTGTGTTTGTGGTTTTGACTTGAGGTTGGAGATGTGATGTGATGATCTTTTGATGATGGGTTGATTGTGGGCTATGATGGTGTTATGTGAAATGAGCCATTATGAAACAAACAAGGCAAAAGAACGCGCGTTTGCGGCGGGGGCTAATTTATTCCGAATAATATTGTTTTTTACGTTTCGGGGGGTTTTTTTTTGGGTATGCGTTATGGCGGAGATAAATTTTAATATTTGCTTTTTTTTGTAGGATTCGGGAAAAAAAAAAATTTGCGTTGGGGACGGTTTAATTTTTTCCCTATATTTTCTTTTTTTGGGGCACGGTTTTGTTAATTTTTTTTGCTGGGGAATTTTTGTGTACGAAAATCGTAATAGTTAACAAGCGTGTGGGTCCGTTTTCTATTTATTTTTTTTACTTTGGGCAGATTTTTAGGATATTTTTGTGTTTTTTTTTTGGCTTAATTTTTTCCGGGATATTTCTTTTTTTGTACGATTCAGGGAAATTTTTTTTTGCGTTGGGTGGGTGTTAATTTTTTCCCGAATATTTTCTTTTTTTGGGACGGTTCGATATCTTTTTTTTTTGCCGATGAATGTAAAAAAATTGTGAACAATAAAAACTTGACGTGTTTTTTTTGTTAATTTTTTTACGGGATTTTTTTTGTAAGGAAAAATCGTTAAATAGTTAAAAGTTGGAGGGACGTTTTTTGTATTTTTTTTACTTTGCGGCCATTTTTGCGAATTTTAGGCTAGGTTTGTCGACAAATGTTACTATTTATCGTAAAAAATAAATTTTATATGGCTTAATGTGTTGGGTTCATTGTTTAAAGTGTTTTTTTTTGTTAGGGTTTTTTTTTAATTAATGGGTTGCACGTTTGTGACCATATCGGTTATTTAAAATTTATGAGGTTTCAGAACATATTTCGCAGGGTATTTTTTTTATCTGAATAAATCGGAACTTTTGTAATATTTCTTTTTTAATCCTATTTGTAGGCATACAAATTAAAAAAAAACAAAAAAAAAAAACCAAAATCGGGTGAGCCCGTTATGTAGCAACCGGGCCCATCAAAACGTTGTGTTTTGTAGTTATTTTTTTTATAGGTTTATGTAGTGGGCCATGTTTAAAGTGTTGTTTTTTTTTTTGCTATATGGGTTTTTTTTAAATATAATGGGTTGTACGTTTGAGACTATTATCGAGTTATTTTAAAGTATTGTTATTCGAAGATGTTTCGCGCGGGTATTTTTTTATTTGATTATGTCAGAACTTTTGTTAATATTTTTTTTTAGACTCCTACCTTTTGTGCATACAAATTACATAAAAAAAAAACAACCACAACCCAAAAATCAAAAAAAAAAAAAAAAAAAAAAATTGGGCTGGCCCAAAAATGGGGCAGCCCGTTACTGTAGCAATACTCAAAACGCCGCCGTTTTCTTCAAACAAAATGTATATATTTATATAATGGCCTGTCTGCATATATCACCTTTTTAGCTTGTTATTAGATTAAGAGGGTCGAGATTTGTTCTAATTTAGTCATCTCAAATTATTATGATACTATACATTTTGCAAGTTAAACGACAACGTTTTGCACTGCTACAGTGCTTACAATGAACAGTGCTACAGTACCCGGCCCACTGCTCGCTCCCATTTGGGCGCGGCCACCATTTGTATTTTCATTAATAGAGAGAGATAAGCACGCCAATATATATATATATATATACACTCGGCACAAAATAAAAATAAAAAAGTTACAAAAGTGCTGATTTATTCAGATCAATAAAATACCCGCCACATGAGGCCCAACACATAAGGCCGCATGAAAAAAAAACCAAACTATTAAACATAAGAAAACAAAATAAAAGCAAACAAAATAATATAAAAAAATTGTTCGACACAACATAGATTTTTTTTTTTATGTACTGATTTCTTCATATCAAAAAACACTCGCGGCATGAGGCCCAATACATAAGCCCATATAAAAAAACAAGCTATTAAACATGCGACCGAAAAAATAAGCATACACAAAATAAATAAATAAATTTAAAAAAAAACCGATTTATTCAGATAAAAAAATATCCGCGCCATGAGGCCCAACACATAAGCCCATATAAAAAACAAACTATTAAACATTAGACCGAAATAAATAAGCACGCACAAAATAAAAAAATAAAAAAACGTCCCGCAGCAACGCGCGGACAATAATGCTTGTTAATATATATAACATTCACGATTCCTCAGCTATATAAAAATAATAAAATGCGGAAATAGTTTTTGTGGTTATCGATGCGTCGTAAAGTTAGTCCTTAAGGACTAACTTTGTGACGGAACGATAACCCAGAGACTATTTTTGTAAAAAAAATTCATCAACAATTTACCTCATGTTCAGTCTTCGGTCCGGTTCGGTCCAGCCCGGTCTTACGTACGATCGACCATTTTGCCTTCTCGGACCGGACCAACAGAAGAACCAGACCGGACCGGACTGACCCGGACCGGACCGAACACATTCGATTCGATCCTCGATCCGTAGTTTTGGGTTAAATCGGTCTCGGTCCGGGTGTTACCCGATGCTCACCCCTATGTTAGAGTGACCTGAACGGAATACTTCTCAAAGTTGGTTATTCTTTTGTGATTATTGTTCATGATTAGTCATGTATTAAATCGTTGTACATAAAGTTGGTTGGAAGTAGTTATATTCAGGTGTGGTGTTTAAATTAATGGAATGTATCATATCTGACACTATTTGTCATTATGTTTAGAGTACTTTTTTTCAATTGTGACACCAAACTTTCAAATTTCGATCATTGTGTGTATTTTGTGACCATTTTACCCTTACTTTTTTAAAATTTTGAAGGGTAAAATGGTCATTTTAGATGGCAGAATAGTCATAAAATACACACAATAGCACGAATTTAAAAAGTTGGTGATCACAATTGAAAAAATAAATGCTTACACACAATGATAAAAAGTGTCAAGCATACTTTATTTTAAGACAATTAAGTAATTAACCATAAATTAATCTACAACATGTTAACACGTATATAGATACTTTAAGCACGACAATTTTAAAAAATTACACAAGAATGAAACAGTTTTGAAACTTTGATGGTTTTTATTGTTGATATAAAGTTTAAATGGCCAAATAAGAACGCTCATGAATATTGTTACCATTATGTGACATTTCTTTAGGGACATATCTAGTTTGAATCAATGTTCTAAAACCCGGTTGAACCTGTTCAATCGGGAATTGGAGTCGTAAGCCAAGTCTATGCTGAAATTAAGACCAGATTGAACCATCGAGTTTTACTCGACCCACCGGTGAACCGAAAACTGGCATGTTCGATCTATAAAATAAACAAAAGAATGTGTTGTAACTCATAGATGATGTGATTAGAAATGATTATTTTTTTAACGGCAAGTTAGTAGTTAGTGATTTGAGCAATCGAGCCCACAATGACATCCAATTGGGTAGTATGCAAGCCTCGAACATTCACCTAAGGGGATAAACCTCACTTCTGCTTCTAGTTATTTTCGCCCCTGAAGGTTCATGGTGAGACTCGAACCTGAGACCCCTCCAAATATACCTCTCTAAGGTTACCCTTGGTAGCCAACTGAGCTAGCCCTTGGTTAAATCAGACATTTATTGTATAATCGGACATGCTCGCTATGTAATTGAAGAATGTTAAAATTGTAGATGATGTAATTAATTGATTGTTGTTTTAGATTATTGTAGGGGTGTTCATCGGTTCGGTTTTCGGGTTTGTGGGTTGTACGGTTCGGGTTCATCGGTTTGAAATTTTTCAAAGTCAAAACCAAAACCAAACCAAACCAATTATAGAACGGATAAAACCAAACCATACACCAAATTAGAATTCGGTTTGGTTTCGGTTAAAACCAAGAAAACCAAATTCAAGTGAACTCCAAAAAACTAAAAACGTTTTCCTCAAAATATAATCTAAAAGTTATAAATAAAAAGCTAAAATTTCCAAATAAACTTAAGACATCAAAAAGTCTCGCATAGTGTTAAAGTAAATCAATAAAAAAAGCGAAAAGGTTTCAGAACTTAACGAAAGTAAATGAAAGCGAAATAAGATAAATTTTCTTCGACAAAAGTCAATAGAAACTTTATTAGCTTGCATATTCAATCTTTAAGCATCCAAACAAAGCTGCAACTCCACTCTTGCTCAGAATATGTGAATTTATATAAATCAAGTAGGCAAACTCTTGTTCAGTTACTCACCAATATGCATCAATGTTTGATTTGAGGAGTGATTGGTTTAAAAGATATTTTAAAAAACTAGGATTGTTAATTAGGACAATACGATAGAAGTATATATACAATTAACTTTTTTTATGTGTATAAAGATATTCGGTTTTTTCGGTTTGGTTTGGTTTTATTTTTGTGAAACCATAACCAAACCGAACACCAATTAAATACTTCGGTTCGGTTTCAAACCAGACTATACACCAATTAAAATTTTCTGTTCGGTTCTATTTGGTTTCGATCTGGTTTCTTTTTCGGTTTATTCGGTGTCAAACCAATCACTGAACACCCCTAGATTATTGTATGCGGTTGTGGTTAAAAATGGGGTCGGTGTGTTTGAGAAAAAATAGGGAGTATGTGTTAGTTTTTTTTAAATGGTGGTAGAATGGATAATAATTAGAAAGGGTAAAAGTCATAAAATACTCACTTACTTTCAAATTTGTCCCGACTTGACACACGTACTATTTTTCGTCTTACATACACCAACGTACATTCAAATATTGTTCCGATATCACCAATATTACCATAAAATAAATATCTTACCCTTGCCTTATTTAACATATTTACAATAATAATTTTTTAAATCTTAATTTTTTTAAAAGTACTTTAACAAATTTAAATTTTTTTACAAAAAAAATTTTTTACGTTATTTTCGTAAAAAATTAAATTTTTTTTACAAAAACCTAAAAAAATTCACACTTTTTAAAATCTTAATTTTTTTTTTAAATTTTAATTTTTTTTTCGTACTTCTCTAAATTAAAATTTGTTTTTTTTAAAAGTGAATTTTTTTTTAAAGTTAAGAAAAATTTAAAAAGTAAAAAAATTCGAAGTAAAAAGTAAAATAGTTTTAAATTTTTATTTTTTTCTTAACTTTAAAAAAAAATTGTTAAATTTAAAAAGTGCGAAAAAAATTAAGATTTTAAAAAGTACGAAATTTAAAATAATTTTTTTTTTGTAAAAGTACGAAATTTTTAAAAAAGTAATTTTTTTAAAGAACGAAATTTTTCTTAAAGCACGAAATTTTTAGAAAATACGAAATTTTTTAAGAAATAATTTTTTTAAAATTTCGTACTTTTAAAAAAATTATGATTTAAAAAAATTACTTTTTAAAAAAATAAATTTTTGTTAAAGTACTCTTTAATACTTTAATAAATTAAGATTAAAAAAATTAGGATTGTAAATATGTTTAAGAAGACAAGGGTAATATAGTCATTTTAGGGTCATATTGGTGATATCGGAACAATATTTGATAGTACGTTGGTGTAGACAGGACGAAAAAAATTGTTCATTGGTTCAATGTCGGGTACGAATTCGAAAGTTTTGTTGTTATTTTATGGCTTTTTACGTAATAGAAATGGATGAAGCGGAAGTTTTTAGTGTGTCATGTCAATTAAATATTTTATGTGATTGTGATTTCAACAGTATTCATGGCGAACCCTAAATTCATCTTCCTCCAGTCCTCCTATCTTCGATAATCCCATAATCCACTTCACATCTTCGAAACCTTAAACACTATTCCCTCCATCATCAAATCAATCGCACGAAACCTAATACCACCATTTCACGTAACCTCAACCTTTGGGTTTTTTTCCATCCACTATTATCAACGAATCCTACTTTATCGAACCCAAATTCTAACCTTTCCTTTTCACTTCATGGGAAAACAATTTAATTTACGGATCCACGTTGTGGACTTTGAATTCTGCACAAACACCAAAATCGCTTGGAAATCCTATCAAATGACCATCAATAAAGTTTTACTCTTTTACCTTGACGACACAAGTCGTCCCTAACCTGAAACTGTACTTAGTAAGTTAATTCTGGTCCCCTATGGCAACTAGGTATCAATCGATACCTTGCACACAAACATACTCTTATTTACCTAATTTTAATTCTATCTTAATGGTTAAGGATTCAATGTATAAGTTTAAAACCATGTTAACATTTGACTTGGTAGATATCACCAATTTTTATTCCAGCATTAACAACGCTGTCATACAAACATCAAACACAACCCCCCTTTTTTTTATTAACATAGCCCCCTCCACTTCAAAAATCCATTATATTGCCAAAAATTCACAAAACATCGTCAGCTCCCCCAACTCATACAAATAAACAATGAATCCTTTCATTCCCAAACTATAAATGTTAATACTAAACCACATATAATATCCAAGACATCAAATTCTTCATCATAACTTACAACTTACTTCAATTAGTAAACTCATTGACACACCCACTATTTTATTTTGTAATAATTTAATTTTTTCTAACAAAAATCATTACACAAACAAAATATCAATCCTCCAACACGTAAAATTATCCACCTTCACTAAATATAATTTAACGTTTCTTTTATTAAAACTAAGTGTATAATCTTTGTCTTGGGCGCTCACTACACGCGTTTAAACATATTTTCTAAGTCTTATTGTCCATATTTATTCATACAAAAATTAATCAGAGATTCATTGATATTCTTACTTTTACAACACAATAATACAAACAACTCATTAATTTCTGAAATGTACAACGTTTGAAAATTCAACTACATACGCACTTTCATGAAGTGCAACCTGTTTCAGGAAATTGGCTCATTGTGTTATCAAAAACTACTCGGCACTGCTCACACTCACATGATTCACGTCGCATGCATACTAAATGACGAATTGGATATTTCAACCTGAGTCTCTTGATGAACATTCCATTGACTACATTATGAAATACATTTCAAAAACCTCTCTATCACTCCACCAAAACAATATAACCTCATCGCTCCCTCTCACAACGCAAACAAACCTTGCCTACTCTTAATCACGACGGTCATAGCCCCAGGAGATGAAGATAATCATTGATAGTTCCTCAACAGCACCAAAGGAAAGAAGCTAATAATAAAGAGTCAAATCCTGAATGCAATGCGCATCTTCTGATTTAAGTGACCCCTGGTTTCGAGATCAGAGGAAAAAGAGTTCTCTCCTTTGTAAATGATCACATCATTTGCTAGATTTAGGAAGAACAGATATCAAGGTGTTTCTCATTTCACAAAGCTTAAATCAAATTATGATGTTGGGAACTCAATTGGTGATGATGTTAGAGGTTCACTTATTCATTTTATTTTTGTAAAGTGTTTTTATTTTATGGTTAAAAGAATCTCTAATAAAATGATCAATGTAATTGGGATACACATGGTAGATAAATGTATATTTTGTCTATAAACAGTTGTGGAGCGAGGAAAAGAAGAAAACCCTTGTGGATCCAAGATCTTTGCATTAAACACAATGTGCATTTTTTAGGTAGTAAGAAAAAATGAACGTTTGGGTTTTTTAGGCTCAAAACTATATAGGGTAATTTTGCTTTTGATTATGTTTGCAGTATGGCTCGAGGTCGTTCTGGTGGTCTCATCTTTATGTGGGACCCTAATTTTTTCTCAAAGGAGTCCATTTGGTGCGATGATTCTTTCATTATTATCAAAGGGAATTGGAAAAAAAAACGTGTGGAGATTGTTACATGGTGATACTTTGGAATCAACCAAAACCAATAATATATGCTCAGGAAGGTTCTAAACTGCCTTATGAAAAATAACTTTCATGCATCACATAATGGCTCTTACATTCTGTTGGGGGACATGAACGCTGTTCAGGATATGAGCAAGAAAGGGTTGGTTCTATTTTTAATAACATTGAAAGCTGATTCTTTCTCTTTATTGATGCTAAAAGTTTGGTTGTCCCCCTAGTGGAGGGCATTGTTTTACTTGGATGAATAAAGCAGGTACTAAGCTCAGTAAACTCGATCGTTTCCTTATTTCAGAAGATGTGATTGATTTGCTCCCAGACATTCGTATTACTGCTCTTGATAGGATATGGTCGGATCACAACCCTATCCTCCTTCATGTTGACAAAATTGATTTTGGCCCTTCTCTATTCAAATTGTATAATTCATGGCTCTTGAGAGATGGTTTTGACGATCTCATCAAATCCGAATGGGATTCGCTCGACTCTCAGATTTCTGGATTCCCTATCAAATGTCATGAAAAGTTCCGTATTCTCAAAGCTAAGATTCGGCAATGGAACAACAACAAGACTATGAAGAGAAACAGAAAAAAAAAAAAAAAAAAACTGCTTTTCTCTTAAGAATTATCCTCCAATGAAAAGAGAAAATCGTTGAGGGCTCGTCGCTTTCTGACACTGAGAATCGCCTTTCTTCATGAGCTCGAAATCATAGATAAGTTCGCTTAGATGGATCTCATCCAAAAAGCTCGGGTCAAATGGGATATTGACGTGGATGAAAACACAAATTCTTTAAGGGTTAATCATTCAGGAATAGGACGAATCAAATGATCTATGGTTTATGGTTGGGCTATTAGATTACAGTCCCCAGTTGAACCAAGATGCATATTTTCAATTTTTACAAAGTCAAATCAAGCCCAAGATCCTAGGTTTCGTCTTAATTCCTATTTCAAAACCTTAATAGCATGGATCGTGATATCTTTGAAAGGACAGGTGACCTATTAGGAAATCTAAAGAGGCCATTTGGGATGTTGGTAGTAGTTACAGCTCCTGGTCTGACGGATTCTTCTATGCTATTGTAAAAAAATTATTGGACATCATTAAGAAGGCCAGTCTGATTTCATTAATTCCTTCTTTGCCTCATGTGATATGCCATTAGGAGCTACTCTCCTTCTTTCACCTCTCCTAAAGTTAACATCCTACTCTCATCATTGATTTCGTCCTATATCGTCATTGGTCCACTACAGATATGCCCAGAATCTAGCAAACCGGTTATCTAAAGTGATTGATAAGATTATTAGTAAAGAGCAATCAGCTTTTATAGCTGGACGTTAAATTCTTGAAGGCCCTATCATTCTCAGTGAAATCATAGAATGGCACAAAAAAAGAAAAAAAACATCATTCGTGTTCTCCATGTTTTCTATCTTGCTTCGGGGCTCAAGATTAACATCCACAAATCTAATATCTATGGTATTGGGGTTAACGAGGATGAGGTTTATAATATGGCTAGTAACGCGGGATGTATTGCAGGTAATATCCCTTTTAATTATCTTGGTCTCCCTAATGGCTCCAACATGAAATCCATTGCCAGCTGGAAGATGTTAATTGATCGGGTTTCGTTGAGACTCTCAATTGTGAAATCAATCTCCTTTTATAGGGGTCCGGATTGACTTATCAAGTTGTGTTAGGAAAAAAAAAAAAAAAAAAAGGGGGGTTTCTCGATCTTATTATCTTCAATTTTAGAGCCCTAAAATCGTTCTTAATGATTTAGAAGAATACGTGTCTAATCTTCTTTTGGTTTGATGGTAAATAAGATGGCAAGAAAATAGCTTGGGTAAGTGGTCTCATATCTTAAATTTTATGATAATGGAGGTTTTTAAACATTGGTAGTCTTAAAGCTTTTAACCTTGCTCTTCTCCAAAAATAGCGCTGGAGGTTGTTCACTTCTCCAAATGATCTATGGGTTAAAGTCGTTAAAGCTTTTCATGGTCATGAAGGTTGTTTTGATAATAATGGCTGCAGTTTCAAGGTACCTGGGGCTAACCATTAGTTGGATCTAAAACTTCCCCTTCACTCGAAATGGTATCATTTTGATAATTCATTTCGTTTTAATGCTGGTTGTGGAAATGGATTCGTTTTGGAAAGGATATATGGTTGGCCTGCGGCCCTCTTTCTATCAGGTACAATCGTCTTTTCCGACTTGATCTAGACAAAGATTGTTCTATTACCACCGTATCATTAATGGTCAATGACATTGGAATTGGTCTAGGACCAATATTGGTGTTCGAAATCTTGTTTTTTTCGTGAATGAGAATGATGAGATTGGCCAACTACTATAGATGTTGCGAAGACCAAGTGGATGGAATCTTGGCAAATGGTACTTTCACGGTAAAGGATGATCATAATGATTTTTGGACCAAAAGACTATTCTTTTTTCCTTCTACTTCTTGGGACAAAATCATTCCCCGCAAGGTTAATATTTTTATGTGAAGATTGTCATTAGATCGACTTCCTCACAGGTTGAATCACTTTTTTCGTGGAATGGATATTCCGGCTATTTCTTGTTCCTCTTGCAATGCTAACGTTGAATCTGCCAATCATATTTTCTTTGAATGCTTAATGTTCTGAATATGAAAGCTCGTGTATAGATGGTCTGCGAACTCCCCTTTGTCCCAAGCCTATTCTTTTGAGGCGTTTAAAGCTTGGTTCAATCCTTTTGGCATGCTCTAAAGAAAAGAAACACCTATGCTTTTCATCATTTCTTTACTAGGTTCTTTGGTGGGCTTTGGAGATTCCGAAATAGTGTTATTTTACTCTCACTGTGCGGAAAAGTGACATTTTTTATTATGTTCGTTTTACTTCGTTTTCTTGGCTCCATAACAGAGGCAATTTGATTTATCTAGCGGATTGCTTGAAGTCCTCTAATGACGCTTGTTTAGGACTAATGGTGATTGCTTTGTTTCAGATGGATGTTTCTTGTTCGTTTCTTCTGAGGCTTGATTTGGGGTATCTTCAAAAATCAACCTCGAAGTTGAAAACTGGTGGCTCTGGACCTCGTGTTGTTGTGTGTGAGGTTTTTTTTTGGCGGAGTGGGAAAGAATGTTCGGCCGTCCGTTTCAAAAGTTTTTTCATCCCTTCTGGTTTGCGCTACAGTTAAAAGTCCCGGGTGCCTTGTTGGTTTTATTTTTTGTAATTCATATGTACTTTTAAGTTTCTAGCTCATTATAGATTTTTTTTTAATATTTATCAGCGTTTAAAAATAGAAATGATGAAGACTAGTGTATGGTAACACATGGATGGTGTGTTTAAAACAATACAAATATACTATTTGATTGTATACTTATCCATTGAATGAATTTTTGCTTTTTAGATATTGAAGTAATTTACTTCGTAATGTTTATGATGTTTTTATGTTGGACAGTTGAAGTCCTTTACCATTTGCTTTATGTACACTACATTCGGCATAAAATTGGTTTGACTTGACGGTTAAACCGGGGACTCGGTGAACGGGTAAGTGAACGGGGTTAATTAAAAACTCGGGTTTTAAAACATTGGTTTACACTTTTAATTAAGGATTTGATTTGCACGCTCATTTTTTATTGGGATACTTTTTTCTGTGCATTACATGCTTATACAATGTGCTTTAACTGATTGTACAATGAGTGTCCCGATCAAAAATTTAAGTGTGCAAATCACTAGCCTTTTAATTATAAGAGATAAACTTTTGCGGACTTTCTAATAAAAAGAAATAAATGCTTTGGCTCACTTATTAAGTGAAAAAGAAACACCTTTTTACTTAACTATTGATATTGCGGTAGCAGAAGTAGCGAAAAATGGTAATAGCAAATAATAATGTTTATTTTTGTTGTTTCTTTAATTTCATTTCTGAAACATGCATTTGAACAAAATTAAAAACGTTGTGTGGCTTTTACCAAACAAACTTTATATTTCACATGTTAGACGCTACAAGCCCGTTATAGACATAACGTAAATAATGATTTAGTTTTGTTTTACTTTGAAAAAGTCATTAACTAAATTAAATTATATCCGCATCTGAACTTCACTCTATATAAATGACAAAAAAATCTTCATCCATGCCACTAGAGAGGAAATGAGGAATGCACGTAACTTAAACATGCATGTATGGTGCTATGACTAAGGTCCGTCCATGAATTTATTGGGAGGGCCGCGTGCATATATGTTTATTTGGGAAGGTCAAAGTTGTATTTTTTTTTAAACAAATATAAGTAAAACCTTAAAGTTTTTGGAGGGTCGTGGCCCTCTCCGGTCTTCACTAAGATCCGTCCATAACCACTAGAGAGGAGTGCACATAACTTAAACATGCATGTATGGTGCTATGACTCCTTGTGCGAAAATGAGCCTTGTCTTCGAAGTTTACATTTATTATCTCAGGTTACACCGGGTCGTATTTGGATGTAAAAGGAATAGACAAACCCCCAAAAAAACCGAACTGGAAAAATCTAATCGGTTTTCGTTTTAAGTTTTGTAAACCCAATATTTAGGTTCATTTTTGAAAAACCAAAGCAAAAAAACCTAATCGGTTTTGGTTTTAGGTTCTGTAAACAGAATATATAGATTCGGTTTCGGTTTTGGGCATAAACCAACTCAAACTCAATTGTGCTTTCCCCTGATTTTCGGTTTCAAATGAATATTAAACCAAATCATATCATATCTCACTCCTTTATACTGAAGCCATCTCAAAGTTTAAAAAGCATTAAGCAAGCAATACAGCCTTTTTACGCATGTTACAACCAATATGAAGTAACCAATTTTGATTCTTGTATAATTAAAAAATTTCTTCTTAGTTATTAAAAAGATCATTTATCTTTTATTATAAAAGAATTAATCAATTCGGGTTTTTCCATTAAATTTGACTAATATGAATTTACAACTTAGACCAATCAGAACGCTTGATTTTCCACGTTGACAAATCGTTTTATTGATAGCTAATTTAAAAAGTCAAAAATATATCGATTTGGTCAAATTAAAATTTGTGGGTGGTGGAGAAGAAATACGACGAGAAAAAAAACAATAAAACTATATCTGTCAAATTTGTATAGAAAAAAACACTTTGAAAAAGTGGAGGTAATTAATAAAATTTAGTGATTTTAATTTTAAATACTTATGGAGTTTAAGTGTAAATTTATTAAATTTACATGTTTTCTTATACTTTTAAAAACTCATAAATTAACCCTTACAAACTTATTCACCCGTAGACATTATATTTTTAAAATATTACAAACGTACACCATTTTTACTTCCAAACAAAGATTTAAACAGTATTTAATCTCATCCCAAATCATACCCGAAGATTTTTTGATGGATTTTTTTATTGTCTGTCTGAATTGTGTGTAGGAGTAACAAATAGTCCCATCAAAACTCGCACACCCGCAACTACTAGATATCATGCAATTAATAATACTGGCTCTTTTTTTTTTTCTTTTTTTTTTGCTTTAAATTCCTCGGACTATTGATCCGGCATCCAAATTGTTACTCTTAGCAATAGTACTGCTCTTGTGAGTACTATACATCCCTAGACAACATTAAGGTTTCCATTTACGGTTATTTGCTTTTTTTTTTTTTTTTTTTTTTTTTTTGTTTTTTAATATATATTTTGGGTTTCGACATAAGTTTATTAGCATTCATTTGATGTGTTTGGAGAATGGCTTGTTTTTTTTCTTTTGTGTAATACGTACTAAAATTCTAACATTTGAATTTAATCAAAAGTCTTATTCCATTGACATGTATGTATGCTATAAATCATATATAACAATCTAGGTACTTTAAATCTTAAAAAGTTAGGTGGACGTAAAAAAATGGGTAAAACTTTATTTATTTTTGTATATGTATTAAAGACATATACATTAGGTAAATCTTTGTTTGACCAAAATATATTGGATGTCGAAACCTAATCTTATTTCGGTTTTTTAGCTTTTTATATTTAGATAAATATTGCCGACTTTTTTGATACCAACTTGATGCTTTTAAATTCGATTGCGAAGCTAATTTATTACACTGTTTTTAGCAACAAAGTTTGTGACCAATAATTCCTTTTTTTTAAAAGTTAAATTTAAGGGTTGAAACTCAATAATGCAATTCAATCATAAACAGTATACGAATTCAACTGCACACCCACGGTAAAGATAATCCGCCTTCCCAAAGTGGAAGGTAATGGTTTCGAATATAAACGAGGAGAAAAACTAATCCCTTGTAGGCCTCGAAGGTTCACATTGAGCTGACTTCGGGTACCGAAAAGAGTAGAATTTGTAGTGATTAGTCGGCTCACATGTCGATGATAGTACCGGTAAATAAAAAATAGTAATTTATCCTTAAACTATGAACATATATAAGGATATGAATATATTCTTATATTGATTTCGATAATATGCAGGTTTCCACGTTAATCGAAAGTTGAGGAACCAACATTATGTTAGCAAACCTATGAATAATCACTCTATACGCATCATTATAGCTGTATTAAAAAATAATGTCTGAACCCGTGGTGCAAGAGGGCATTTAAAATAGTTTTATATAAAGGAAAATACCACATAATCATATTACACCACGGCTCAACTACAATTTCCATAACTCGAAATGTGTGATCGAACTCTCAACCTCGTAGTTTGATGCACACTTCAATTTCTCGCGGAATGTCGTTTAGACCAAAAGTTTTCATTGTAGAAAATTGATATGAATCGGATTGGAAAACCCAACCTCCTGTATTTAGCAATAAAAGAACTACATGGTTATGATATTAAAAATGTATCGTTACGACGCGCAAAGTAACGTTTTTGAGGCATTAAAATGAAAAAATTTAAAAAATTAATTAAAAATTATAAAATGTGATGTTGAATTAAAAACACCAAATTTTAAACAATATAATGAAATTCTGATATAAAAAAATAAATAGATAAATAAAATATTTCAATGTTTAAAAATAATATTGGTCTTTATTAATTAAGAAGTGACACGGTCATTAAAATGTTGTTCCTGCAAGAGATTTTTTTTTTTGAACGGCAAAGATGGAATATCTAAAAAAAAGACTCGCAAGACGCTTTAGAAACTTAAAGTACCATAAGACAGAAAAAGAAATAACTTAACACAAAAAATGGTAAATCTGGACTTTAATGCGAGGGAATCAAAAGGGATGAAAAAAACTTTTGGACTCGAAGGCGCAGGATCGGGTTTTCACTTCGACAAAAGAAGCCTCACATTCCCGGAGGCGAGCCACCGGTTTTCACTTTCGGGATGGATTTTGATGATGAATACCCCCACCATCCTCAAACCGTAACGATAGAGCAAGAAAAAACCTTGGCGTACAGGTTCGCAACCAGCGATTGAACGCCAGCTTCAGGAAAAAAAACCAAAAGCAGCTTAACATTGCCAATACGCTCATTCAGTGACGAAAGGGGATACATAAGCAGAAGTCTTCAGATAACTTCTATGGTCCCTATGTGAAGCAACGAAAAATGAAGAGAAACGAAACATTATCGAATATAGATCACTTTTCTTCAAACGGTGAGAGTTAAAACGTGACGCGTATGTCGGTATCACCAAAGCCACCAAAGACACCCGATAGTAGTACTAACATAGAACTGTGTTTTGCTTTTAGAAGCATGCCAAGAGATGATCCAATCATTGAAAGAATCCCAAGAAGAAGCTTGAAAAAGAGGAATATCACACCATCTAAAACGAGCTTCCACATTATTGGTAGCAGTGTCGATTCGAAGAAACATGATTGCAGATTCAACATTGGCATTTGCTATGAAGGTCAAGAGATGGCCGATTTTCATTACCACGCGAAGAGAGATTCAATTTGAGGGAGTCGTCCAAGGAAAGCGTTACATAAACACATTGACTGCGGGGGTAGATTATCCAAAGTTGTAGCTATTGAGAGGGAAGGATATTTTGGTCAATCCTAGAACGGGCATGCTTAATGGTAAAAGTACCATTAGACAAAACTCAGTACAAGTATCTTCATTTGGACACATAATTAGTTGATCGATTTCTTTAAATGTACTTAAATAGGGCAAGATTTCTAACACCAAGATTTGTCGAGGACCAATTCCAAGACATTGCCCCATTTATTAATAACGGTCAATGATAAGACAATCTTTGTCTTGATCAAGATGATCGAAGCCGAATGTACTTGAACAAGAGGCGTCTCGCTACCACATATCTTTCCAATATCGAATACGTGTGTGCCACAATTGCTTTAAAAGGAAAAGTGTTAGATAGATAATACTTTCGAGTGGAGAAAAATTGGAGGTTCACAATTGTTAGCCAAATGCCTTGTAGCTACAACATTGTAATCGAAACTCCTTTTGAATGATAAGCTTTGATGACTGAACCCCAAGGGGTTTGGGGAAGAAGCAACCTCCAACGCCATTTTTGAAGAAGGAGCAAGGTTGGAAAGTTTTTAAGACTGCCAATGTTTACCCTATTTATCGAAAGAATTACGACTGCATTGGCCATTTGACCAAGCCATTTTGTTTTTATCTTTATTACACCCAAAAAAAATTAGCCCGAATTCTTTCAAGGTGTGAAGGAGATTCGGGTGCTGTTGAAAATGATAGATAGTAGGTTACCAAGTACAAGCAAGGATTGATAAGATTAGACGACCCCCATTCTCGACAGAGATTACTTTCCAAGAGGAAAGTCATATGAAAAACGAATCAACAAGCGTATCCAGCTGCAATAGATTCATATTGGAACAATGGGAGACCAAGGTATTGAAAAGGGATATCACTGCCATAAACCAGTATTGTAGCATCTTAAAAATTCATCTTTATTAACCCCTAATCCATAAATTTTAGACTTGTGATATTAATCTGAGACCGAGGTAGAAAGTAAAAAGGGAGAACACGTTATGTTATTATCCATGTCTTTCGCATTGCAATCCGAAGTAAATGATCAATATCATCATAGAAAAAATGAAAACATTGATAGTAGACATTTCCTAATTATTAACACAGTAATCAAACATTTCACTGCTTCCTCAAAAGCATTATGGATACCTTCCTAACTAGATGAAAAGGAAAGGAGATAAAGGATCTCTTGGCTAAGACAGCTATAATGAAAACTCAGACGTTAGGGTACCATTAATAAGCATTAGAAGCTCTCGAAGAATGTAGACAAGCTTTAATCCAGAAGCACCATTTATTACCAAATCCGAAAACTGTCGAGAATGGGAATCAGTATTCAGCTCTATGGAATCAAAGCTTTTCTAAGTACTTTAACAATGAGGAGTTCTTTTTTGTTTTTATTACATCAATGATTTCGCTTAGAATAAAGGGACATCAAGAATTTTGAGACCGCAATAACGCCGACTGTTCTTGCTAAACAATCTTGTCAATTACTTTAAGATAACGGTTAGCTAAAATCTTAGGCATGCTCTTATAGTGACATATACAATAGCGAACTAGGGCGAAAAGTCAGTGATTAAAGGTAGGGTTGTTGACTTTGGGTTAAAAAAATATTTTTTAAAATGGGTTGAAAAACGAAGAATTAGCACCATTAGGCATAACACAAGAAGCAAAGAATAAGTTAACAAAATCATATAGATCCTTCTGAATAGTGCCCCAATACTTCTTCACAAACGCAAAAGAGTAACCATCCGGGCCCGGAGCTTTACTACTTCCACAATCCCAAACGGCTTCCTTAATTTCCTCAAGGGTAACCTGTCTTTCAAGATTGCACATCCTTATATTTATTTAATAAGTAAGTTTAAAAGTCTGAATTTATAAGACTTTTTAAAAATAAAATGTTCTAAATGCTTTATAATCTCTACTACATATAAAGCATTTAGCACATTTTTTTTCAACATCTCTTAGGTGTTGTTTGTTTCATTAAGATGTTTTGGGTCTGAATCTGACTATCACATCTTACTGGTAAGAGGTGGTCATAATGTCTGAATCTGAATGAAAAAATGTTGTTTATTTTTTTAAAATTGTCTTAATGGTTTATTTATAAACATGAAACAAAACATTTTTATCATATATTTAACACAACAATGAACCATTAAATTAATTATCTTAATACATATTCTAAATTTTAACATAGTAAAAACTATTACATGAACTTTTTAAAAATAATACATAAGTTTAACGTAATGAAAACATTCAAGTAACTTATCTAAAACCAAATAATTCAAGACCTTGCTTGCATTATTTGTGTTGCGATGTCATCTCGTAAGTTAATCATATATTGTTGATCGGCTTCACTCCCAATAGGTTGAGCAACTTCAACATCACCATCGTTATCATCACGTACATTTTCATTAACATGTATGTCACTTTGGTCGTATTGAGCAAAAAAATAATCGCTTAAACCCTCCTTTAGTATAAAGTTATGAATTGCAAAACATGCAATAGTAATATCTCTTTGTTTAACCAAAGGAAATTTGGGTATACTCTTCAATATTGGAAAACGTACTTTTAAGACACCAAACGCACGCTCGATTACGTTTCAAAGTTTTGCATGAGCGTGATTGAATTTTTCTTTACTCGTCATTGCACGTTTCCGACGAAAGTCTCCTAACCAATACCTAACATTGCGATACGGAGCCATAAACCCACGCGTATGCCTATATGCAGCATCCCACAGATAATATTTATCTGAAAAAAAACAAATTAACTTTTGTATATTTTCATATCTACGTTTTCACATACGGGGTATATCACAATTTTAAACTTAAATACCTGAAGGGGGAATCAGAAACCATATATTGGAGCATCTAAAGCTTCATTAAGTATTCTCGCGTCGTGTGACGTACCTTCCCATCCGGCGACAATATAGGTAAAGATCATGTTGAAGTCACAAATCGCTAAAATATTCTGATAACAGTCACATCTTCCTCTTGCTTTGTATACATTCTGTTTATGAGACGGAACATAAGCATGTATAAGAGTTCCATCAAGGGCACCAACAGCTCCCTAATTTGGAACAACAAATTATTAAAATACAATAAAATCAAGAGACATGTTAGTAATAAATTTGACGGTTACCTTAAACATTCGACATTCCCTTCTATTGTTTCCTGGAATGTTCGGATTTGGATTAAATGTTGTCGGCCTTATAACCTCTTCAGAAAATACCAACATCTTATCTAATACTTTGTGAAAGCAATTATGAATAGTTTCCTTCGAGTGTTGAAATCTACGCTTCATAACAGAAAATCGTTCATTGTGACCAATTATCATAAGAAAGATAAACATCTTCTCCTCAACCGATATATGCTTGTTATCTCTTAACCAATTCTTACTTTAAAATATTGCATAGTTGAACAAACGAGTCACGAGACATCCGTATCAACTCCGTTCATTGTAAATTATTTCCTTGCAAAAGCTCTTGAGTATGTTGATGCCCGGACATTGTTGACGTATTATCCCTTTTACGTTTCCTTACACTTCGCCAAAAATATTTAAAATAAAGATAAATAATATAGATTAATGCAAGTTTTTTCGTAGCATCCATTTAACCTGTAAAAACAATACACACCAAATGGGTTTAATATTATTACCAAATAAAAACAAGCGCCATATAATTAAATATCACAACCAAATAACAATACACCAAACAGTTTAACATCGTAAACTACTAAACAAAACAAACATCAAATAGTTCAATAAAGTACCAAATACGACAAACTCCTAATAATTCAACAAAGTACCAAATACAAGAAACTCCTAATAGTTCAACAAAGTACCAAATACGACAAACTCCTAATAGTTCAACAAAGTACCAAATACGACAAACTCCTAATAGTTCAAAAACCCATTTGACGTGCCATCATCCCAATCCATTTCTTTAAGACATTTGGTATTGACGGTAATAACATCTATGCCTCCCTGTAGCTCTTTGACTGACAAAAGATACCAGTCGCCGCCAAATAATCTGAATCATCAGGTTCTAACCTCATGCTCTTCAAATTCTCATGACACTCCTCCATAGTAGGACCTTGGTTTTCTTGAGCAGCAATGTTAGTAATTGCATTCTTTATTGTTTCCTCTAACTCACCTAACTCTGAATCCTTTTTACTTTTTTTTCTCATACCTCTTGCGACATTTGGTTCTTTAGAAGAACCATCTTCAAAACTAGTGTCGTAACCCGCATCAAGGTTTACATGCTCGCTAGTTGCCAAAGAACCACCTTCTTTGTTAAAAATGTTCACGTCATCCTCAACTTCAACTAACTTGACACCAGAATTTTGGGAAGAAAGCCTTTTTTCAGCAACGAGTCGACGAATAGAACCACTTGCAGAATACTTTTCAAATAGGATATGACAAAGTTCAGGATAAAGTAATGGACTAGTTTTCAAACTACTCCCGTACTTAAATCTCTAAACAAAATTTACAAAGTAAGTATAGATTAATAACCTTGTCATAACTATATTATATGTATGTAAAAATTACGTTCAAAGTATTCATGAACCCACCTTGCTTACATATTTCCACTCTTCCTTTGTTAGGTTGAATGTTTTTGTATCTTCATTATAGATATTTCATGTTTTTCCTTTTAAATAAGCCCAAGCTTTATATTTTCCATTGTAGTAATCGGATTTATTTTTCAACTATTTTTGGTTGGTGGTTAGGCCAAATGCATCACTAAGCTTTCTACCGACTATCGCCCACGACTCAACATGTAGGCTATTACCTTTAGCCTTTACCTTATTCACTTCTTCGATTCATGATTCCAAGAAAAACTTGTATTGTTCGAGAGTAAAAGTTAGGATACTGTCACCCATTAAACAATGCAAACACATAAAATTTAGTTTAGGATATCTATCATGTACCAATAGACGTCATTAGGCTGCTAACTAAACATATATTTCTCATACAGTCATGCCAACATTTGTCTAGTCAAATTTGACATTAAAATTACAGCCAATGTAATAAGTGGATTTTTCAAAATAGATACAGTAATTCACTAGTAGTACCTTGTGGAAGGAAATGTAATAATTTACTACTATGATATGTGTCACAATATTCCTCAACCCACATTACCTATGAACTGGTCTTGACTTGATTCATTTTGGTACAATATATGGCTTTGTACCAAGAATACACCCATGAGGCAAATGTGCCAAAGCAAACAAGAATGGGTTGGTACGTATCATACTTCATCCCTATAATTTATTTATTTTTTAAAGGCAATTCTTATTAAAAATAGAAAGTAGCAAGCAGCTAAGTAGTTACAAGGATACAATTAGCAAGCACCTAAGTAGTTACAAGGATACAAGTACAATATATGGCTTTCCTATGATGCTATTTCAACTTTCTTATCTAGAGCTTTCAATTTAAAAACCTCAAGTAACTGTCTATTGCTTTGTTCGGTAACTATGTCCACAACACCAGACCTGATACAACGAGGAAGAACAGGGCACCACATACCAGGTATTAAAAATGGAGAATGAAATATTCCAGGTTAAACCTATAACCAAGTGAACTATACCCAAGGTTGCTACATAAACAAGGCAACATACTATTTACATAAATGGTACCATACCACTTGAATGGGTATCAACCAAGTTGGAGTACTTGTGTGGGTGATCCTCTTCATAAACATCGCAAGCCAACTAATTTCGATCTTTAAGAATATTTCGGGAGTCCTATAATTGTTATATCACTTAATTAGTTTAAGCCTCACGACAAAGCCTCGAATCGTAAGGTTTTGATAAACTCCAGTAGCATGTGTTTGTGATATGATTTTATGGCTTAAAATCCAGTAGCATCAAGCATGTTGCCATGCTTATAATTGACACATATTACATATATATTGCCATGATGGCTACCCGTTGTATTTTGTAAATATTATGTCGTCATACATTTATAAGGTCTTAAGTCATCACAACTGAGATTTAACGTCAGAAGTGCCAGCCCCTAGGCAGCAAGTTCTGTTCTGAAAAGAAAAGCAAGGTTCTCCTTAAGGATCAAAACCTCTAATATATAAAAAGACAATGCTTGCTAAGCATAATGAAAAGATAATCTGAACGTACCACCTCTTGAATTACGTGATATTCAAGCAGAAAAACACAAAGACAAGATGACATAATGCATGTCACACATTTACGATTAAGAAAAAATACCTATAACCAACTGAACTATACCCAAGGCTGCTACATAAACAAGCCAAACACTATTTACGATTTTTAAATTTTCAATAAGCTCATCAGCCCAACAAATAAGATAATCCAAACACTCCCTATATATCATCTTTCACAAAAAAATCACAAACAAAATTAACAACTGACATATGAGTCTACTTTCCACAAGATATGAAAAACAAGAATCTCATTTTAGTGTGAAATTGGTTAAACCAGTAAAAGATAAAATAAAATACAGCATTTACAAGAAAATCAACATAATTCAGTATCAAAAAGACCATATCATAAAAGAAAAAAAATGTTTGTCACCTCAAAGACAATATTGCATTAGTGAAAAATGATCAAGAGTGAAAATTTTGTTGATTTAATTTCTGGGTTCTATTTTATACACTTTTTTCTATGAAAAAGTGTCTACTTTTTTGATATAAAAAAGTGGGTTTTAGCTTTTTGGGATACTGGTGTTTATTTGCAAGCGAAAAAGGGTAAAAAAAATATTTGTGTGACCCAAGTTTGTTATCATTTAAATCTCACCGTCTCAATTATTCATGGGAGTTTAGTACTTTAGTCAAGTTGTCATCTAGTACTACTTTTGATATTGGTTCTTCTTGAGTTGATGTTAAAGTACATAACCCGACCGAACCCATCAGTCACAACTTTTGATATTGGTTCTACTTTTGATATAGGTATGTTGAACAAAGGCTACACTCGCCTGCTACACTCAAGTTACACTTACTGTCCTTGAAATCCTATACTAGAAAATTTGATGTGTTTAAATGTTAAAAGGACAATGTTTTAGGCGTTTTATGTGACTCTTTTAAACCGTGACTTTTTGGAACCAAAAACAACTAAAGATCAAAACTATTTTGATTTCTCTACAAGATTCCGTCGTCTTTTAAACCTACACAAATCTCTAGTGATAAGTCTTAATCACCACTAAACCATCATAAGAAACACATGTCAACCAAGTATTCTCGAAACACGTTTTGCAAAAGTCAAAATCTATAAATTTCTACAATCCTATGCTTAACACACCTAAACATGGTCAAACGTCATCCTAATCTTACGATATAAGCCGATTATATAAGCCGAAACAAACACCATTAACATTGAATTTTCATCCAATTTCTTCACAATTGAGACAGACCTATATGATAAAACAACAAAACAAACAAAACCCACAATTTAAAAGACCTCACTAATAAGAGTTAAAAAAGTGTGAACCAGCTCAGCAAGATATACCAACTCATAATACAAACAGATATGAAATTAAAAGTTCAAACCTTTGACTGAATCACAAGAACACAAACTAATCTTATGATAACAAAAAAATTATAAACTATTGATTTTTAAACAAAACCCATATTAAATTTATATCAAAGTTTAATAAAAACAAAATCAATACAAGTAAAACATAAACATGTAAAAAGAAAAAAAAGCATACCTAATCGGTTTTGGTTTTAGGTTCTGTAAACAGAATATATAGATTCGGTTTCGGTTTTGGGCATAAACCAACTCAAACTCAATTGTGCTTTCCCCTGATTTTCGGTTTCAAATGAATTTAACACACAAATCATATCATATCTCACTCCTTTATAATAGAGCAATCTCAAAGTTTTAAAAAGCTAAGCGATACAGCCATTTTTACGCATGTTACAACAATATGAAGCTAACCAATTTTGATTCTTTGTATAATTAAAAAAATTTCTACTCTCAGTATAAAAAGATCATTTATTTTATATAAAGAAAAATACCCACACTAATCATATACACCTCGGCTCACACTACACTTCATAACTCGAAAGTGTGACTCGAACTCTCAACCTAGTAGTTGAGGCACACTTCAATTTCTCGCGAATATCGTTAGACCAAAGTTTCATTGGTAGAAAAATTGATACTGAATCAACATGGTAAACCCAACCTCCTGTATTTAGCAATAAAAAGAACTGACATTGTTATTATATAAGGCTTATGATATATGTACCCCCCTAAATCACCATTTGTACCCCCCCGGGTTTTTTCCGGTTTTTTTTTTGTATTTTATTTTTTTTGTATTTTTATAATTTTGTATATGTTATAAAACTGTGACACGGAAAAAACGGAACGAAAAATATAAAGTTTAACAGGCCAAAAGTATGAAATTGTCAAAAATTACGGAACATAAACTGATAAAAAAACTGCGTTGCACTGTAAAAAAGGGGGTACAAAAGAAATCTTTTGTACCTTTTTGGCACTATTCATGGGCCCAGGGAGGTACCAATAGGGGTACCCATTATATAAAAGGCTTACTCTTCGGTGTTTGGTGGACAGGCCGGGACCGACCGGACCGAAAGACCGATTGGGTAAAAACCGGACCGGAGTTTGGACGGACCGCGGTCCGGTCGGTCCGGTTTTCCGGTCCGGTCCGGTCCACCAGTCTATTTGCTCGGCCCTAGTTATATGCATATAAATCTGGGCTCAATATCATATATGCCAAGAGAGAGGCTCATTTACTATTGTTTATAAGAAAAACATTTTGATATTGCATTATACCGACACATATTTTTATATCATATATTGAACAAAGTTATCTAAATATTTTGTCAATGATGATTCTTCCATACGAGAAAAGTTCCATAAGGAACATGGTAAAAAAAAAACCGCTCAATCTTGTCTATTCATTTTATTTTCATCTAATGGTTTAGATTAATTTTTATTTTAATTTAATTAAAACCTACTTTCACCCTATTTTTTAAAAATTAAATATCTCACAAACCGTTAATCGTTACGCAAAACGAAACATACCATCGCGACGAGAATTAAATCATCTTTCTATAGAGGGGCACTTCTATATACTTTCGACGAACTTTTTTTTCGATTTATCACGGTTCTATACTACAATGTCAGGGGTAATAATTGTTAAGCTACGAGTGAATCTTAGTTTATAAAGGTATTGGTATAGGTTTTAGTGGTTAGGGTTTTAGGGGTTTTGGTATATAGTTTAGTGGTTAGGGGTTTAAGGTTTAGGGTATAAATTTTAAAGTTTATGTATATATATCACTTGTGATATTACACCTAGTGGTTAGAGGTTTAAGTTTTTGGTATAGGGTAGTCGTCAGGGGTTTAGTGTTTTTGGTATAGATTTTAAAGTTTATGTATATACTACTTGTGATATTATACCTAGTGTTTATGGATTTAGGGTTTTTGCATAGGGTTTAGTGGTTAGGGGTTTAGGGTTTAGGTATAAGGATTAGTGGTTAGGGAGGAGGGTTGAAGGTTTTTGGCACAGGGTTTAGTGGTTAGAGGTTTAGGGTTTTGGTATATGGTTTAGTGGTTAGGGGTTTAGGGTTTTGGTATATGGTTTAGTGGTTAGGTGTTTAGGGTTTATGGTATAGGGTTTAGTGGTTAAGGGTTTAGGTTTTGGGTATAAAATTTAATGGTTAGGGGTTTAGGGTTTTTAGTATAGGTTTTAAAGTTTATATATATATATCACTTGTGATATTATACATAGTGATTGGGGTTTAGGGGTTTTTGGTATAAGGTTTAGTGATTATGGGTTTAGGGTTTTTGGTATATGATTTAGTGGTTAGGGTTTAGGTATTTGGTATAAGATTTTAAGTTTTATGATGTATATATCACTTGTGATATTATACCTAGTAATTAAAGGTTTAGGGTTTTTGGTATAGGGTTTAGTGGTTAGGAGTTTAGGTTCTGGTATAGATTTTAAAGTTTATGTATATATCACTTGTGATATTATATCTAGTAGTTAGGGGTTTAACATTTTGGTATATGGTTTAGTGGTTAGAGGTTAAGGGTTTTTGGTATAGATTTTATAGTTTATGTTTATATCACTTGTGATATTATACCTAGTGGTTAGGGGTTTAGGTATAGATTTTAAACTTTATGTATATATATAATACTTGTGATAATATACCTAGTGGTTAGAGGTTTAAGGTTTTTAGTGTATAATTTAGTGGTTAGGGGTTTAGGGTTTTTGGTATATATTCTAAAGTTTCTGTATATATCATTTGTGATATTATACCTTGTAGTTAGTGGTTTAAGGTTTTTGCTATAGGTTTAGTGGTTAAGGGTTTAGAGTTTTTGGCATATATTTTAAAGTTTATGTATATATCACTTGTGATATTATACCTAGTGGTTAGAGGTTTAGGGTTTTTGGTATATGGTTTAGTAGTTAGGGGTTTAGGGTTTTTGGTATAGTGTTTAATGGTTAGGGAGGGGGTTTAGTTTTTTTGGTATAGGGTTTAGCGGTTAGTGGTTTAGGGTTTTGGTATAAAGTTTAGTGTATAGCGGTTTAGGGTTTTTGGTATAAGGTTTGGTGGTTAGGGGTTTAGGGTTTTTGGTATAGGTTTTAAAGTTTATGTATATATCACTTGTGATATTATACCTAGTGGTTAGAGGTTTAGGGTTTTTGGTATAAGGTCTAGGGTTTTTGGTATATATTTTAAAGTTTATGTATATATCACTTGTGATATTATACCTAGTAGTTAGTGGTTTAGCGTTTTTGGTATAGGTTTAGTGGTTAGGGGTTTAGAGTTTTTCGCATATATTTTAAAGTTTATGTATATATCATTTGTGATATTATACTTAGTGGTTAGGGGTTTAGGATTTTTAGTATAAGGTTTAGTATTTAGAGGTTTAAGGTTTTTGGTATAGATTTTAAAGTTTATGTATATATCACTTGTGAAATTATACCTTGTAGTTAGGGGTTTATAGTTTTGGTATATGGTTTAGTGGTTAGGTGTTTAGAGTTTTTGTTATACATTTTAAGGTTTATGTATATACCACTTGAGATATTATACCTAGTGGTTATGGGTTTAGGGTTTTTGGTATAGGGTTTAGTGGTTAGGGTTTAATGGTTAGGGTTTTAAGGTTTTTGGCATAATATCAGTGATAGATAACGTATGAAACGGAAGAAACCATCTGAAAACGGACAAAACGTGCGAAAATGGACGAAAATAGACAAAAATGTGCAAAAACTGACAAAAACCAACGAAAACGTCAGAAAACAGACTGAAACATATGAAAACGGATGGATACGTCTGAAAACGACCGAAAACGGACGAAAACATATGAAAACGGACTATGAAAACGTGCGAAAACAAAAGAAAACGTGCGAAAACGAATGAAAACGTGCGAGAACTGACGAAAACGTACAAAACAGACGAAAACATGCGAAATCGTAAGAAAACGTGCGAAAGTAGACGAAAGCGTGCGAAAAGGGCGAAAGCGTACGAAAACAGGATAGCGTGCGAAAGCTGACGAAAACGCGCAAGAGCTTGCGAAAACGCGCGAGAGCTGGGATAAACGCGCGAGAGCTGGCGAAAACGCGCGAGAGCTGGCGAAAACGCGCGTGAGCTGACGAAAACGCGCGAGAGCTGACGAAAACGCGGGAAAGCTGACGAAAACGCAGGAAAGCCTACGAAAATGCGCGAATGCGGACGAAAGCGTGCGAAAACGTAAGAAAACGTGCGAAAACGGACGAAAACGTGCGAAATCGGACGAAAACGTGCGAAATCGGACGAAAACGTATGAAAATGTAAAAAACGTGCGAAAACGTAAGAAAATGTCAAAAAACGTAAAAAAACAGACAAAAACGTAAAAAACGGAGGAAACGTAAAAAAGATGAAAAATGAAAAAAAGACGAAAACGTAAAATAACTGACGAAAACGTTAAAAACGGATGAAAACGTAAAAAAACGGACGAAAACGTAAAAAAAAGACAAAAACGTAAAATAACTGACGAAAACGTAAAAAAATGGACGAAAACGTAAAAAAACAAACGAAAACGTAAAAAAAGGCGAAAACGTAAAAAACAGACGAAAACGTAAAAAAACAGACGAAAACATAAAAAACGGACGAAAATGTAAAAAATTAGACGAACACGTAAAAAACTGATGAAAACGTAAAAAACTGACGAAAACGTAAAAAAACGGACGAAACGTAAAAAAACTGACAAAAACGTAAAAAAACGGATGAAACGTAAAAAAGACGAAAACGTGAAATAACTGACGAAAACGTTAAAAAACGGACGAAAACGTAAAAAAACTGGCGAAGACGTAAAATAACGGATGAAACGTAAAAAAACAGACGAAAACGTAAAAAAACAGACGAAAACGTAAAATAACTGACGAAAACGTAAAAAAACGAACGAAAACGTAAAAAAACAGACGAAAACGTAAAATAACTGACGAAAACGTTAAAAACGGACGAAAATGTAAAAAATGGACGAAAACGTAAAAAATAAGACGAAAACGTAAAAAACAGCCGAAAACGTAAAAAAACAGACGAAAACATAAAAAAACGGACGAAAATGTAAAAAATTAGACGAACACGTAAAAAACTGACGAAAACGTAAAAAACTGACGAAAACGTAAAAAAACGAACGAAACGTAAAAAAACTGACGAAAACGTAAAAAACTGACGAAAACGTAAAAAAACGGATGAAACGTATAAAAAAGACGAAAACGTGAAATAACTGACGAAAACGTTAAAAAAATGGATGAAAACGTAAAAAAACAGACGAAAACGTAAAATAACTGACGAAAACGTTAAAAAAACGTAAAAATACGTACAAAATGTCAAAAAAATCAATTAATTGCAATTTGGGCAAGAGTTGCCCAATATACAAATAATGTGGTGTGGTAGTGGAGTTTTAGTAAATTTACAACTTTGTCCTCCATGTTTTTGTTTAATTTTAAAATCTTGTCTTCTTTAATATATTGTATTGGATGGTCAAGATTTGTCCCTTGGTATGCACAAAGAGAAACTGTATGCACAAAATAACTCACCTCACATCAAATGTTGATTGTTGAAAATGTATTAAAGTGGTTGAAAATATATTTTAGGTAAATTTGAACTTTGATTGAAAACTTTACTACACGATTGAAAACTTTAAATCACACGATGAAAATCTTTGCAAATCTTACACTATTTTCTGAAGGTTAAACAAGTTACCCTATTAAACTTAAAAACTTGCACTATTTTCAGAAGAAATTATACACGATTGGAAAGTATTGGCTACCCTATTTCAAATTTGCATAGAAGATGACATGCCTATATAAACAAGCTTGTGTTGATTCATATCATTCGTGTTTAGTTTCATTCACATAGAAGAAGAAGAAGATATGGCAATGAAAAATGAAAAAAATGTTGATGATGATCTCGAGGTTGGTGTCTTTACATTGGTTTTTCGTAAATGGCGAGAACAACCATTACTGTTAAATCGATTTTTAGTTGCATGAGTTAAATAAATAAACTAATGTGTTGCAGCCCTTTAATTTTGGGACCTGTTTATAAATCGAATTTCAACTTATGACCTATTTTGTCTATGTTATGGTTGTTGCACGGTATGATCTTTTACTATGTTCAACAATAATTTTAAGAAGTCTTTAAATGCGATGTAATTGTTTTTGCAGATTGAGTTCTTTATATGTTTGGCATTGACGTTTATTGGCTATATGTTCATGGGATGGTTTACACCATTTATGTTCTCATTTGTGTTAACCAAGATTAAGCTCAGTGCACTTGAATAACAAGTATGGTTAATAGTGTAAGATTGTAGTTTAAAGAACATTGTTAAAACTTAGAAATTTTGTCAACGTTTAGGTACACATATCATATGTTTCTCAACTTTACTCATATATAGTTATCATATGTGACCAAAGTCATTAATCAAAGAAATTTATTTTATCTCGGTTTTGTGCTAATTTTCTATATAGTTTAAATATGAGTGACTTATTTTTAGTATCTATTTTATTTTGATGCCAAATTACGATATTTCATTTTGTGTTTCATTTGGGAAGATGACAACAAAACAAGTGGTCCAATGTACTTTTATAGAAGTGGTACCTCTTATCTCTTCTTTATCTTCTAAATCTACTTCTTTTCTCTTTCTTCTTTACTTCTTACTACATTTAATGAGCTTGCTTCAAATATTGAAAAGTGAAAATGCTTAATTATTTAAGTAGGTCTTATACATAATGGAAATTTTATTAATTCTTGGTGCTCTTGAGGTTAGAAATCAAAAACTAAAAAAATATGGATGGTGCTCTTGAGGTTAGAAATCTTTTTCTTTTCTTATTTTGTATGTAAAATGTTGATGAAAAGCTCGGTGATAGATGAATCTCAAGAAAAAGAGCCATATATTAATGGCTTATCCAAGATCAATTCTGTTTCAAGAAGCAAACCAAATAAGCTCAAGACCAAGCACAGTCATAACAAGCAACAAATGAATGGATTAACAGCTCTCACTCAGTGCAATACCATCTAGTTTAGTTTTTCAGTTTTAGTGTAGTCCATTTATGTCATCCTTGTAACTATAAGGTAGATTTTGTAACTTTTGTATTCTATTCTCTTTTGGCGGGTAAATCAGTTATTTAAACTGATTCCCCTGTCCTTCACATGTATAAAAGGAAGTGATGTCTCCTTCCTTTCTCACTTAATGAAATCAGTGGTTTAATCAATCTTAAATTCTCTCAATTTCTATTTGTTATTATGGTATCAGAGTCATTCCAATGGCCTGAAAGCTAATCAAAATGGCAGTTTTCTAACAAACTCCACCACTTACAAACAAACTCCATCATAAACAACAATTTTTCAACCAATTAACTGCATTTCCTAACAAACTTTGGTGACTCAACCGTCATAAACCATCACAAACCACCATTACAAATCAATTCAATACTCCAAATCAAATCCATTCAACAATGGCACCATCTAACAACCGTAATCCAAACACCAACCAACCACCAATTAACAACAATCAACCACCACCAGCTAATGATCAACCACCACCAAATATCATTGATATCAACTCACCAAACTACTCACTTTATCTACATCCTAATGATCATCCTGGACTGATTCTTATTTCAAAGAAGTTAGTTGGTTCTGAAAATTACAGTTCATGGAAAAGAAGCATGATGATTGCTCTTAATGCAAAGAACAAACTCAAGATTGTTACTGGTGAGATGATTGAACCAACAATTGATTCAGAAGAAAGAGCATTATGGGAGAGAACCAATGATATGATCATTTCTTGGATCTTGAACACTATATCAGATCAGATAAGCAATAACTTGAATTTTGTTAATTCTGCTTCTGCTTTGTGGAATGAATTGTTTGAACACTATGCACAGTTGGATGGACATAGGATTTATTAGTTAGTCAATGATATTATGAGTTTGAAGCAACAAAATTGTAGCATTGAAGTGTATTATCACAAACTCAAAGGGTTGTGGGATGAACATGATGCTTTAGAGGCTACATACTTATGTAATTGTGCTAGTAGTTATGAAAATGGGAAGAACAATGGTGATAGGGAGCAAAGAAAAAGATTGATTCAAGTTCTTATGGGGTTGGATGAATGATATTCAAATCTAAGGGGTCAAATTTTGTTATTACAACCATTACCTTCAGTTGCTAAGGCCTATGGTATGGTTAGACAAGAAGAGAAACAAAGAGAAGGCACTTTGCTTAAGTCTCTTAGATCAGCAGCATTCTTAACTCAATCATACCAACAAACGAGATTCAATAACCCAAACAGACCTGCAAACACTTCATATCCAAACAGACCCTAAACAGGAAGGAAAAGTACTTTCAGGCCTAAAGTATATTGTACCAATTGTTCTAAGGAAGGTCATAGTGCAGATGAGTGTTACAATTTGAAAGGTTACCCAATTAGTCATCCCTTACATGGAAAATACAAACCTCTAGTAACTAGGAATGTGAATGTGAATGACAATATGGATCCTAAAGTGAATCTTGTTCATGGGAATGATACTGCGAGTACTTCATATCAAGCAGAGGCCATCACAAGTGGCAATGATGCAGTGTTTGTCAGGATTGATCAACTTTAAAATCAGCTTAATCAAGTGATGCTTATGATGCAACAATTTCAGAAGGATCCACCCACTGGTAAAGTCAATTCCTATACTATTAGAAAACATAAGTTTATTGCTTCTATCATGTCTAGGTTTAAAACTGATTGGGTAACAGATAGTGGACTACTGACCATATTTGCATCATTCTATCCATTATGCATGATACTTTTATCTGCAAACAACCCATTCATGTTACACTACCAAATGGCCAAATTGTTGAAGTAAAAATATGTGGAAAGGTCAAAATCAATACTGATATCACCCTGCTAAATATTTTTTATATTCCATCCTTTGCCTACAATCTATTATCAGACAGCCATTTAACAAAACAAATGCCTGTCACTGCAATTTTTACTTAATTAGCCTGCTATTTTCAGGGTCTCAATAAGAGGATTGCTCATGGCAACCTTTGTGAAGGACTCTACATCATATACCCTGATGAAGCTGTTGGATCGTTTACTGAATAGATCTTAACCTTTAGCTTGTAAAGGGTTTGTTTCTTTAGATAATTCTAAAGCAACAATAATGAAACACTGATTTGAACACTATTGATTATGGGGAAACTAATCAATAATGATAAGAAGAACAATATTAAGAATTACAAAAGAACTTTATATTATAACTTGAATCTGCCCAGGTTACAGATTACAATGACTATGATTGCTAATCGATCTCTATTGATCTGTGTAGAACTATATCTACTAACTATGCCTAGGGTTCCTTTTATAGACTAAGGAAACCCTAATGGGCTTTACAAAACGCGTACAAAGATCATGCATATCCTTTCCTAAGATATCTCATGCATATCTTATAAACGGTACTAACTATTTTATACTAACGGTACTAACTATCTGATCAGTACTAACATTTTGTACTGTCAGTACAAATTATAACTAGCGGTACTAACTAATATAACTAATGGTACTAAGTCAGGAATGCATAATTCCCAACAATCCTCCCCTAAACATGATTGTTGAACTTGTTTAACTTCATGTTTCTTTAGTGTAAACATCTTGTAGACCAGGAGGATGTATCCAAACACTCTGTCAAATCTTGATCTTGATCTTTGATAATTTTGACATCTTCAGCTATACATCTTTATCAGCAACATGTCTTCTCAGCAACACAGCAACATCCAACTAAGTTGGCTTTGTAGTTTTTGGCAAACTACCAGCCATTAACGGATTTGATATTCCTTTACCAGTAGCCGTTTGCTCTGGGATAGCCAATTCTTTATTGTAAACAACAAGGTGAATTGATAACCTTATAGTTTTGAGTAAACTATCAACTATCAACGGATTTGATTTGTCTTTACCAAAAGCCGTTTGCTTATGGACTAGCCAGTTCTTATGTTTGTTAAACATGGTGAACTAATGACCATTTGTTGTGTGGTTTTACAACCAACACTCAAAGATCCTCCTCATTTCCATCTTGGCCTCCAAACTCATCAATTTGTTGCTCAATAAACCTTAGCAAATCAAATACAGTATCATCATCAGATACATCTGTCAATTTTAGATCCATCATCCTCTCAAGTGTATTTTTAGTAAGAGGATATCTTCTCTTTGCTAGCGTATTGATCTCAGTACCATATTCTAATCTCAAGACATGAACTCCACAATTTTCATAGAATATCCAGCTCTGAAGCTTCCACTCTTCTTGATTCTTCCAGAGTTCATCATCTTCCTTTGACTCAAACATAATCCTCAAATCACCCCAAAGAAGTAGATCAATTCCTTCTGGAGGTGTTGTTTCAAACCTTTTCATTACTAGACTATGTATCTCAACCAGATCCATCCTATCAAAAAATTTAATCATCTCAGAAAAGGTCTTGATCCACCTTGAACTTCCATCAGCTCTAAAAACTCTGTAGTAAATCAACTCTCTTCCAAAATGACCATAATCATAAAATTTTGATTCCCAGTTGATGATAGGATACCTAGTGCCCAGAACTTCATAATCAATCTTTTCTTCTTCTTCAGGAACTATCTTTAGAAAGGTTCTTAGTTGATTCTCCTCTTCATGATCAGAATCAGTCTTTTGCCTTTTAGACCTCTTTGGAGCTTTCATCTTAAGTCTCCTTCCTGATCTTTTCCTGATATTCTCCTTAGGTTCTTCAATTTTAGCTTTAACCTTAGTACTTTCAGGTTCTTCAGAAACCTCTTCTTTATCCATACCAGCTGCTTTCTTGTTCATCTTTTCAATCAATTTTTCATCTTTAGCAGAACCAATTGGAATGAAATTTTCATTTGCCCTTTTTACCTTTTCATACATCACTTGTATTTCTTCAAACTTCTTTTTGTTCAGCTGAGCATGTCTGTATCCACCTACATACTTCAAGTATGTCATCATTTGGTTTCTCAGCTGATTTCTTATAGGAAGCTTGTTTCTGATAGCCTCAGATCTTTGTTGAGCAAGAAATCTTCTTTGTGCAGCAATGGTATCATGAAGAAACTTGGCTCTTTGCTCAATGGTGAACTTTTCTCTCTCTTCTTCTTGAAGCTTCTCAGCAAGAATCTTGTCTGCATTAAGTCTTGCTTGAATAAAGTCATACTCATTGGTGAATGCAGCTTTAGTAGCTTCTTCCTCAGCCAACTTCTTCTTCTCCTCTTCTGCTTCCCATTCCTCCTGAACCTTTCTGGCTATTTCTTCATCATTAGCAAGCTGAGCAAACTTTCTTTCAGCTTCATTTACACCTTCTGATTCAGCATCTGATTCAGCTTTTTCTTCAAGAACTTTCTTGCCTTTGTCTTTAGGATCAATCTTTGGAAGTGGCTTCAAAGTTAAGATTGACCTTTTAATTGTAGTTCTTGGTCTATCAGTATCTTTAATCTTTTTAATCTCAAATCCTTTTTGATTAGTCTTATTTTGGCTCATGGTAACCAGAAATTGAGCAATAGTTTCATCATCTCTGAAAACAGTTGTAGGAGCAGCACTTTCATCTGAATTTCCATCTTTTGGCTCAGCAGTACCTTCATTTGGCTCAGCAGTACCTTCATTTGGCTTGTCGGTACTAACTTTTAGCTTGTCGGTACTAACTTGTTCTTCAGTACTTACTCTTGTTTCTTCACTGTCCTTCACTGTCCCCTCATCATGAGCATCCTCAGGCTCCATGTAATCCATTGCATCATCAAGATCATCAAAAGCTGGATCTTTATGTACCGTTGGTTCAAATTTGGCAGGTTTCCTCCCCTGTTTGGATACAAACTCCTTCTGCGTCAACTTTATCTTCAAATACTTCTTCATTGCCAATCTTTTCTTCATGGAGACACTCTTTATCCAAGCATTATGGTGTGAGATAACAGGTTTAGCCTTCTTCTTTAGCTGCTTGATCTGAGCCTTCAAATCTTTAATTTGTGTAGCTTGAGTTGTAACCTGTTTACACAAGGAAACACAAAGATCATACACACTTTGGAGTGTTAGGCCATCCTCATTCCCTGATAAGGATCTATCACTGGATGATTGACCTCCATGATTCCCACCAGAACCTTCTGGAATAGAGTCAGGAAGTGGGTTAAAAGAAGAAGGTCTGAGGAATGGGTTAGGCTGTGGCTCAGACTGGTCTTCACTTAGGTGAGTAGGAGAAGGTGTGGGTTGGATTTCAGATGGTCTTTCTGAAACTGCACCTTCATCCTCTGTTGGTTGAGCCAACATAGAAGGAAATAAAGGGGTCACATTCCCAGAATTTTTTTTTACCCTTTTTAACCATAAAAGATAAAACCTTAGTAGTCGAAGCATTAATAGGGAAGTGGTTTAAGGGGACAGGTACATTCTTTAGTTGGTTAGTCAAAAATACTAGAATTAACCGTGGGTACATGACAAACTTCTTCTTTGCATCCAAATGCCTCATCATACTATCAAAAATTAGTTTTGAAAAGTTATAAACCTGATTAGTGGCCAAACATATTACAGCAGTTGCAATATTAGTAGGTATTTGATCCCAAGATGTGCTTTTTGAGGTTAAACAGTGGATGATGGAATGAAACAAAAATTTCCATTGAGGAGAGAAGAGTCCTTTATTAAAAGTAAGTGTATTCAAATCTCCCTCATACCCCATCATTAAATGGTATCAAAATAAAGCCTGGTTTGGGTAACACATCATCCCATTGGCTTCATTAATGAAGAATCACTTCTAATGATGCTTCTGTGATTGGACAGCTTGCCAGCAACTATGGCAGTAAATAAACCTAACATTGTTGATGTTTTGGAGATTTAGCAGTCATCCAAAACTGTTCAACAAACATAGTAAAGACAACAGGACTTACAGCGAGAGCATAGTAAATTGAGCTGCGTGTAAGGAAGTTTATGATCTCATGAAATTCAGCATTCCCATCAGTCTTTTCTAAGTAGGCGATCATGTTGTGCGTAGGACAACATTCAAGAGCTGCCATAGGTTCGATGAAATTGAGTTGTCGTGATGAAAAGATTAGGGTTTGTTAAACGAGAACGATTAAAGTTATTAGGTGAAGAAAGTCTGTGCAATTGAGAAGGTTTAAATAGGTTGAGCAAACCCAAGATCCAAAGAAAGTGCAATTTACACTTTAGACCCCTAGCTGTATTATCTCCAACGACTATTCACGGTACACACTTTTGCCCAACTACCAACTTTAAGCCTGGCGTACTAACTTTTTTGGTACCAGATTTTAACCAAAACAGCAGCACTAAATAACTTATACCATATAAGAGCCCTAAAAAACAACCAAACTGCCATTACATAAGGTTTGCACTCATCAAACACATAATCATCTGTAGATATTTCGAGCAGTACTAAGTAAGCCTAGCGGTATTAATTCTGGTACTAGCAGTACAAAGTTTCTACAACAATATGAACTAAGCTTAGTACCACATCTAACCTTGAATCCTTATGCCAAAGAGTATAGTGAACCCCAAAAGAGCATTATAGCCATCTCCTAGTCTTGGAATTCATCTACAAACTATACAACAAATATCTTGCCTCCCCTTAATTGTGGTTACAAATTTAACATCCTAATGTTAACCACCAAAAAGTTAAATCTTGTGACATCAAATCCTTTGGTGAGAAGGTCTGCAACATTAGAGTCTGTGTGAATCTTGATAACTTCTATCAGTCTTTTCTCATAGCAATCTCTGATAAAATGAAATCAAAATTCGATATGGCTTTTCAGATAATGCACTCAGGATTCTTGATAACATTTATAGTGCTCTCATTATCAATATGGATTCTGGTGTTCATGAAATTACAATCATAATCCATCATCTGATTCTGTATCCATAGTACTTGCCCACAACAGTTAGCAGATGTAACATATTCTGCCACAGTAGTAGAATTTGCCATAATAGTCTGCTTCTTGCATTGCCAAGAGATTAATCTTCTACCAAGAAATTAGCAGCCACCTATTTTTGATTTTCTATCAAGGCTGGCTCCTCCATAGTCACTGTCTGAGAAAGCTTCTAGTTCAAAAGGTGAATCCCTAGGATACCATAAACCTAATTTGGGTTTGAAGTTGAGGACCTAAAAATCTTTTTACTGCATTTAATGTGAAGCTTTGGAGTGACATTGAAATCTATGACAGGCAACAAACAGCAAACATGATGTCTGGCCTAGATGCAGTCAAATACATCAGGGAACCAATCATAGATATGTAACTTACCTCTACACTTCACCATCTTCATCCTTGACTACAGCTTATTAAACTCAATAGGAGTATAACTGTTCTGATGGACCAAAAATCAAACTTCCTTAAGGATGCCCGCTACATACTTGCCTGACTAATAAAGATGCCATCAGTTATTGCTTCACTTGAAGTCTCAAAAGAATGTAAGTTCACCATGGAGCTCATTTGTAATCTTTTATGCATAACAGTCTTCAAACCTGTACACAATACTTCTATGTAGAGCTACAAATAATGACCAACCACATAACACTTGGACTAACATAATGTCACTCTAATTCATTCTTGATAAACAATGTCTTGACAATGGTACCTTATCTGAAACCATTATCCATAAAAAAGAAAAAGTGTCTCATACCAGCTCTAGAGGGCTTGATGACAGCCCATAACAGAGCTTTGATCCACCTTAATAGACTTTGTTTGGATGACAGGAGCAACAAAAGCTTGGAGTTGAGGACATATACCACCTCTTCAATAGTGCCAATGAGAAAAGCACTATTTAACATCCAATTGGTAGATAGTGAATCCCTATTATGATGCAAAGGCTAAAAATAACCTAAAATGCCCTCTAACTACCTGGCAACTGGTGCAGAAACATCATCATAGACTCTATACCTTCCATCCTATCGAAACCCTTGTGCAACAAGCCACTTTGTTTTTCACAACAATACCTTCTCTCAACTCTCTTTATCCTAGAAGACCCACTTTGTTGCAATTACCTTTTTCCCATATGGCAAATCAAAAAATACCCAAACCTTCTATAATTTGAACTGTAGCAATTCCTCTTGCATTACTTCTACCCAGCTTTCATCTTGTAAGGCTTGTGATATGTTCTTGGGTTCTTCTTGGGAGAGAAAACATGTGAACAGACAGTTCTGATGATCTTTATGATTTGTTCTGCTCTAATTATAGATGTAGCTTACCAAAGCATGTTGTACTGAAGAAGCCTTTTGGATCTTTCCTCTTGTTTGAACTGCTGATTTAGGATCTCCTAGAATTTGACCTTTAGGGTGATCCTTATGAACTCTGAGTGTGGGAATAGGACTAACATCAATGGTGTTATCCATATTGTTGAAATCAGCCTTTGCACCCACATCATCATCATCAAAAGCTCCACTGAATATGCCATCATTTGGAAATGCATTTGAAACATCTTTTAAGTCAGGCATATTTGGATCAGTGGGTAGATCAGCATTAGGGAGAGTAGATGCATCAATAGGTATTTGTCCTCCAAGATAGACAAAAGATGATTCTCCAGCATTTACACCTGTGGGAGTACTAGCAGCACTAACATATGGTGTGTTGGCAGTATTAACAGATGGCCTACCAGTATTAAGTTTGTTAATACTGGTAGCCTGAGCTGCCCTCTTTGTAGATGCATTTTTCCTCTTTTCTTCTTCAAAGGCTTGCCTTGTAGCATCATCCACAGCTTGAGCAGCCATTTCTTGAGCAATCATCTTCTCAAGTTCATCATGCAAGACTTGTTCATCTTCTGTCATCTAATGTTGTCCTTCCTTGTCAGCAACATCTTCTGAATCTTGTACATTATTGTCTTTAGGAGAACTTTCAGAAGGTTTTTCATGTGCAGCTGGAGCAACATCTTCTACTGGAATCCTTGTCCTATGAAGGTGATATGAAGCGTATGTATTTCATGAGCTAGGTCCCTTATTCTATTCATGATGAACCTGCAACATAAGAATCTTGTGTACCTGCATCCACATTAACCTGATTTTCTACACTAACAGGAATATAGTTCATTGAATTGGTGAGAAAATCAAGATCAAACAGCTAGATTTGTACCAATGTCCTGCCACATTTGGTGATCATTTAAGAAATCATGTGCAGGATACTCTTCTACCCTTTAAGTCCATTGTTGTAATACACTAAAGGCTTACTAGTGGTAGAGTATCCAAGCAAATAACCTTCATTAGATTTCCCATCAAATTTGCCCAAGGAATCTAAGGTATTTAAAATGGTCAAGGGGCACCCAAAAGGTCTCATAAAACTAATACTAGTGATTACTTAAATTAATAGTTCATAAGTGTCCTTATTTAGGTTTGGTTCAACTAATACCATTCAGTACATAGCAGGCAGTAGTTACTGCTCTGCCCAAAATGGGGCTAGGTTAGAAAGAAAAAAAACAAAAAAAAGTGAGTCTGCAAACATATTCAGCACCTCAATTAGGGTCCTATTTTTCCTTTCTGCAACACCATTCTGCTGTGGAGTTCTAGCCACACTAAACTCCCTTTTTATTCCTTTCTTAGCATAGAATTCATTCATAGCATGGTTCTTAAACTCTCCCATTTCACCTCTACTGATTTTAACTTTGTGGTTCAATTGGTTTTCTAAGCCTATGATAAATTTACAAAGGATTTTAGCTGTTTCATCCTTAGTAGCTAAGAAAAATACCTAACTAAATTTGCTAAAATCATCAGTCACAACCAAAGAATACTTCTTCTTATTAATACTTTCTACTAAGACAGGTCCAAACAAATCCATATGAAGTAATTCTAAGGGCTTTCTGATGGTTCTTTCTATCTTATCCTTATAGGAGGTCTTATGTTGCTTACCCTTCTTGCATGCAACACAAGTGTGGTCATTCATAAAAACTTTGGAAGGTAGGCCTCTAACTAGGTGTCCCTTAACAAGTTTGTTTATATTTTTTAAATTCACATGACCTAATCTCCTATGCCACAATTTAGACTCATCTGTTGTTGCATTTGCATATAAACAAGTTATACCTCCAGAAGGAACAATGTTCTTTAAATCCAAACTATACACACCATTCTGTCTATGAGCTCTAAGTATAACTTGATTTTCATCAAGAAGCTTAAAGCTAGGAGACAGAATAAGGCATTCTGTATTAGTAAAGAGGACATTGTTTTTCTTGTCACACATTTGTGTGACAGAGAAAAGGTTAAACGTAAGTTCATCTACAAAATAGACATCATCAAAGTCTAAATTAGCAGTTCTGATTTTACCTTTACCCGTTATTTTACCTCCTTTAGGATCACTTCTAAAAGCCATAAAGCCTCTATTGTAATCTTCATAATCTAAAAGATAAGCTTTGTTGCTAGTCATATGGCTAGAGCAACCACTATCCACCACTGCATGATCCTGTAAACAGATCTCTGGATTGCCCTGCACAAAAAGTAAAAGAAATCAGTATCTCTTAGGGACCCAAGTCACCACAGACTTGGATATCCCTTTTGGGTTAACATACTCAAATTTCTTGAGTATGAAAGATCCTTTTTCTTTGGACTCATGATCCATGTAATTTCCCTTAGGCCTCCAAACCTACCTTGACTTATTAAGATCATTATTCATCTTACCCTTACCAGTATTAACTACTGCTCTTGTCCCAGCAGTAGTCATATTTTTAATCTTAGAAGTTTTAACATCTTGTTTTAAGTTTTTGGGTCTAAAAGCTGGTTTTGTGTAGTAAGACCTCTTGATTGGTGAATATGAGGCTCTTGGTCTTACATTGTCAATTCTTGGGTAAATTAGTCTAACAGCACTACTAGTTTGTGCTGTTTTTGGGGCAAATGGTCTAGCAGTACTAATAGACCTAGCAGTACTAACAGGCCTAGCAGTATTAATAGTTTGTACTGCTCTTTTCTCATTTGGCCTAATAGGTTTAACCAAACCTGTTCTGGTTAGTACTCCTGATGGGACAAAAGTCCTTCTTGCTTGAGGGTAGTTCAATTTATTTGAAATTTTTTGATGATTAACCCTTTTAGCATTATCCCATACTGGTTTAACCACCCTTTGACCAGTATTGACCACATTTTTCAGCTTAGGTTCTAGGCTCTTTTTGTCATAAAAATCATAATCTTTGATCAAATGGTCAGTGCTCTTACAGACAAAGCAAGCTTTTATTTTCTTAAATCCAATTCCTGCTTTCTTAGAAGTTTGACCAATTTTATCAACTTGAGTTTTAGCTGTTTGAGTTTCATTAGTCTTAACAGGACTAACTTCAGACACATCATTCTCATCATCTGAGTTCCAATCCTCAATGATGACTTTATCTTTGTTAATGTTTGGTGTAGACACAACTGATTCATTGACAGACTTAGGTTTTTCAACATTTACTTCATTTGTATTACCTACAGTCTCACTAGTTTTAGATTTACTAGTGTCAGCATTAAGCTCAGTTGTTTTTGACTCAATGATTTTCTTTCTAATGGCATATTCATCTAAACCTGCAAATGATATGTCAGCTCTTAGGGTTAGGAAGTTCCTTGTTATAGGTAGGGGAACAACATGATACCCATCTGCTTTGGAAAACCTATCATTTGCTGGTGTTGACTCTTCATCACTAGATCTGACCTCAAAAACACTCATACTGATCTCATTATCAGTTTCAGACTTGTCACTCATTTCATTCAATTGTGTGCCATATTCTAAACCATTTTTATCATGGGCATTCATTTGACTGTTAAGTAAAATATTAAGACTTTTAGATGATTCTTCCCATTTTTTATCTTAATATTCAACTCATCTCTTTCCTTAATAACTTTTTCTAATTCCATGTTTAGGTTATTGATTTTTAATTCTCTGCACTTAAGCTCATAGTTTTGAAACTTATATTTTTCACCCCAAGCCAGTTCATTCTTTTCATGTCCAAGAATTCAAGATTATAGAAATTCTAAAGCTAACTCATAACCCTGAATTTCTAGTTTAGCTTTGCTATGTTTTTCTCTTTCACTATCAAAGTTCTTTTAAAGAATTTTAAAAGATTCAAGACATTGTTTAGAACAGTTTTGTACCTCATTGTCAGAAGAACTTGATGAGCTTAAAGAGGAGATGGCCATTAAAGCATAATTAACTGGTTCATCAAAATCATTGCTCCAGTCATAGCCTCCTAGACCATCTTGAGCCACCAGTGATTGTTATGATGGTTCATTTGTAGTTGCATTCTTCCTGCCATTATCACCATAAGATCTTTTCCCTTGGTTCCATCCTGATTTGCATTCCTTAGCAAAGTGCCCTTTCCTGTAATAGTTGTAGCACTCAACTTGTGACTTATCAAAGGTAACAGGTTGTTTTCCTTTGAAATCTAAGTTCCTTCATGTCTTCTTGATGAATCTTTGCACCCTAACAGTCAACATGGCTACTTGCCATCTAATATCTAATTCTTCCAAGTCATCTTGATCAATCTGCTGCAAATCCTCATTATCAAGTGGAGGACTGGTTATCTGTTATGCAAAGAAAGAGCACACAACTTCATCAGCACCTGGAGTAGATGAAACCTGACTTGATGAATTTGTTCCTCCAGCATTATTAACTCTAAAATTTCCACTGGCAATACTAACTTCATTAGTTCTACTAGTATTCTCAGAGGACAGAAAAGCCAAGTTATGAGAATTTGATGTGGAACTTGAAGACCTTTTCATCTCATTTTCATAGACCCTAAGGTTGTTATAGAGATCATCAATATCAGTCTGCTCTATGTCTGGCTTATTTCTCTTGATTAAAGCAATTTGACTCCATGAAGGAGGAAGACTTCTTAGAAATTTTTGATTGATATCTTTCTTTGATACTGGAGCAGCATACACCTCTAATTGACTTATGAGCTTTTGGAACCTATCATAACCCTTATCCAGAATTTCATTTGGTGCAGTAGTAAAGTTTTCAAACTGATGTTTTAGAACATTCTTCTGCATCTTTTTGGATTCTTCATTTCCTCCAAACCTTGATTTGATTACCTCCCAGAGAGATTTAGCATCTGGAACATTATGAAACTTAAGGAGATATTCATCAGGTATTGCTAAAAGCAAGATGCTCTTAACTCTTTCCTGATTCCTTTTGGCAGCCAGTTGTTTTACAGTTTTAGGAACAGGAGGAGCAGAAGAACCAGATTGATCTCCTGTTGGTGCAAGTTCTTCTTAGAGATCTCCATTGACAATTATGTCCCATAAATTATGATCTGTGTGACAGATATATTGACGCATTCTCATGCTCCAAATATCATATTCTCCCTTCTTGATGATAGGGATTTTCATTGCTGTGATAGTTGGTGGAGGAGTGTCTTGTTCTGCCATCTTACTGATTTGAGTGTAGATCTGTTTCAAACAATAGAGTTCTTCTTATTTAGAGTTTCCACACAAGCTCTGATACCACTTGTTGGATCCCTTACTGAATGGATCTTGAACCTTTAGCTTGCAAAGGGTTTGCTACTTTAGATAAATCCAAAGCAACATGTAACACCCCCATATTTACAATATAGCAGCGGAAGCTAATTTGGGGTATTACTTCATGGATACAACAATCATAATCATAGAAAACGACCCAAAAGAGACGTTTATTCAAAAGATATGTTATCATTTATTTCAAATTAGAGTTTTACAAAGGCAGGTCCCAAAATCTAGAAACATAAAATGTGAATGATAACAAGTTTTAGCCATCTTCATGCCCATGCCACTCCATGCCATAAGTTGCTCAATTACCTGAGAGAAACATGCATAAAAAGGGTCAACACAAAGGTTGAGTGAAATTCATAGGTTTGAAATGTATTAGTTGAATACAAGTTATAGTGGAAATACTGGTATTGCAGGGACAATCATCACGGGGAACATTATTTATTCCTGAAAATTTCTCTCGATCTCTTCATGTAGATATGCCGTCTTACCAGGCTCACGCGGAACTCTTTTGCTATACGACTGTTTTATGATTAAAGCAATTTGACTCCATGAAGGAGGAAGACTTCTTAGAAATTTTTTATTGATATCTTCCTTTGATACTAGAGCAATATACACCTCTAATTGACTTATGAGCTTTTGTAACCTATCATAAGCCTTATCCAGACTTTCATTTGGTGCAGTAGTAAAGTTTTCAAACTAATGTTTTAGAACATTCTTCTGCATCTTTTTAGATTCTTTATTTCCTCCAAACCTTGATTTGATTGCCTCCCAGAGAGATTTAGCATCTGGAACATTATGAAACTTAAGGAGATATTCATCAGGTATTGCTAAAAGCAAGATGCTCTTAACTCTTTCCTGATTCCTTTTGGCAGCCAGTTGTTTTGCAATTTTAGGAACAAGAGGAGCAGAAGGAACATATTGATCTCCTGTTAGTGCAGGTTCTTCTTGGAAATCTCCATTGACAATTATGTCCCATAAGTTATGATTTGTGTGACAGATATATTGACGCATTCGCATGCTCCAAATATCATATTCTCCCTTCTTGATGATAGAGATTTTCATTGCTGTGATAGTTGGTAAAGGAGTGTCTTATTCTGCCATCTTACTGGTTTGAGTATAGATCTGTTTCAAACAATAGAGTTCTTCTTATTCAGAGTTTCTACACAAGCTCTGATACCACTTGTTTGATCCCTTACTGAATAGATCTTGAACCTTTAGCTTGCAAAGGGTTTGTTACTTTAGATAAATCCAAAGCAACAATAGTGAAACACTGATTTAACACTATTGATTATGCGGAAAATAATCAACAATGCTAAGAAGAACAATATTAAGTAACACAAGAAAACTTTGTATTATAACTTGAATTTGACTAGGTTATAGATTACAAAGACTATGATTGCTAAGATGATCTCTATTGATCTATGTTGTTCTATATCAACTAACTATGACTAAGGTTCATTTTATACATTAAGGAAACCCTAATGGGCTTTACAAAACGCGTATAAAGATCATAGATATACTTTCCTAAGATATCTCATGCATATCTCTAACTCTAACTAACTTCTGCATAAGCAGACTTAACTATTACATAACCAGTACTAACTTATAATGAACTACCAGTACTAACTATACTAACTCTTCTACCAGTACTAACAAGTGTACTGGCAGAACTAACTATATAACAAACAGAATTAAGTCTTGTATACATAATTCCTAACAATCCACAAACACATGCGCTGTGTTCTCGAGTTATCTTTTGAGAGAAAAGAAAAGAAATTGAAAGAAGGGAAGCGAAATAGAGGAGAAAAAAAGAAACTTACAAACTTATTATGTGTTCTTGAGTTTGAAGAGATTAGAAGGAAAGGGAAAAACACAATATGTAAATTCACGAGTTTACCCCTGTAAACTAGATAATCAAAATGAAACTAAAAATATATCATAAACTTGGTTACATTGTTAAATCAGTTTTTCTAAAAAAACCATATACATCATGGGCCAAAAAGTTAAAATACTATCTACTACATATAGGCATATAAGCATTAACGGGCCATGAGCAAGATTAGTTAAGTCAAAACAAAATTAGCCCTATCAATTACATAGTACTCGTATTAAACAAATAAACCATAATGAAATGGCAGTAGCTGTAAAATCACACAAAAGTATCAACGAGCAACAATTAGATGGATCGTTTGATTTAATATTTCAAGAAAGAAGATAGCAACCCAGTTCTTTATTGAAGAAATTTGATCACAACTATATCAGATTTAATTTGTGTTTAACCTCAATAGCATGGTAAAGCATTTTCGATTTTGAAGCAGTTGAAGGTTTGGAACATGTTAGAGATGACCAAGAACAGAGATAACATGGTTAATTTGGTCAACATATATTTTATGTGAGTTAAACATATCCTTTCCTTCCCTTTCTACCCATATTTAGGAGGAAGATTTTAAAACAAAAAAGGCACAAATCTCCCCTTCCATTTCCTTCCTCACTCTTTCCTTTCATTTCTTAAAAAACTAGAAAACACAAAAAAAGTTTAAGTTCTGTCTATTTCTTTTCCTTTCTCTTGTCAAATAATCTTGAGAACATAGTGATGGAGTCTTATATTTAAATAATAACTTAAGATCAAAAGAGAAATCAAAAGAAAGATCAAGAATATACTCACAAGTATGAAGAACAAGATGATGACACAAGATCTAAACTATATAAACCTAGATCTTGAAAAACCAATGGAAACCCTTGAAACCCTAACTTTGATCTTGAATTTAAACCCTTTAAATCAACAAACCAACACTTAAAAACACCTTAGATAACCTTTACTAACAACCTAGAACACTTGGATCTTGCTAGAAATCAAAGGAAACCAAACCCCTATTAGGGTGTTTTGGTCTGTGAGCTTCAAGAGAGGGATAGTGGAAAGAAGAAATTTTTAAAGGCTTGAATGAATGAGTGAAACCCTAAAGTGTGGAAATGCTTGGTATTTATAGGAAAAATTAAGGGTTTAGGGTATCCCTTGGTTCAAGCCAAGTGACTTAAACCACACCCTTAGGGTCCTTATGGTTTGTGGGTTTTAGGAGCAAGAAAGGGATCAAGAATAATTTTCTAGCTACTTGGAAATAAAAGACTTGAATTCAAAGTGTTGCTAGTGGTTTAGTGGTCCTCCTTTGGTGCAAGAAGACAAGAAATGTGTAAGAGTCACAAGCTCATGTTGGTGCATGGGAGATGGATATAAAAATGTCACTTTCCTTAATTTCCACTAGCACATGCATGGTATTTTCAAAATTTATGATGCTCTCCTATTTATTTGAGCTTATGCGTTCCAATAGAATAAGAAGGGAGAGGATGAACAAAATTTTTAACATTACAACAAGAAACGAATGATAACTAGGGTTTACATGCAATGGTGACAACTTTCTGGCTCTCCGTTTGACCTAAAATATACGCGAAATACGTAAAAAGCGTAAGAGAAAGTGTACATAACCCACATAACACTATAGAATGATCAAATCGCGAATAATATGAATAAACTAAGCTTAGTCTGACGTTAGAACGCACCCGATAACATTTTTTAGTTTTACACAGGAAAATTTCCCGTTTTAAGTCAAATTTAAACGTAATGTATAAAAGTCGAAAAAATGAATGGAATGTTTAAAATAATGACCTAAAATTTACGGGATGTGACATCCTTTCCCCGTTAAAGGAGATTTGTCCTCAAAGCTTAAAATGTAGCATTAGACGTGGATACAAGGTTAGCAAAGAGGTGTGGATACTCTTTCTGCATTTGGTCTTCGCGTTCCCAAGTAAACTCAGGACCTCTTCTTGAATTCCAACGGACTTTCACGATCGGAATATGGCTTTGTTTTAAACGTTTAACTTCTCGATCCATGATTTGAACTGGTTCTTCGATGAAATGAAGCTTGTCATCAATCTGAATTTCATCCAACGGAATAGCAAGTGGTTCGTCGGAGAAATACTTTTTCAGATTGGAAACATGAAAAGTACTATAAACATGGCTTAGCTGATCTGGGAGTTCAAGTCGGTAAGCAACCATTCCAACCTTAGCGAGCACTTTGAATAATCCAATATAACGAGGGTTCAGCTTTCCCCGTTTGCTGAAACATATCACTCCTTTCCATGGCGATACTTTCAACATAACCTTATCTCCAACTTGAAACTCTAATGGCTTACGTCTCCTATCGGCGTAGCTCTTTTGTCTATCACGAGCAGCTTGAATACGCTTCTTGATTTGGATGATCTTTTCTGTAGTTTCATGAACAATCTTTGGGCAGTAAGCTGAGCATCTCCAAACTCAGCCCAACAGACAGGCGATCGAGACTTATGACCGTACAATGCTTAGAATGGTATGGATTTGATACTCATGTGATAACTATTATTGTACAAAAATCCTACCAAGGGTAGATGCCTATCCCATCCTTTTTTCCAAAATCAATCACACAAGCACGCAACATGTCTTCTAAGGTTTGGATGGTCCTTTCACTTTGACCACCGGTCTGAGGGTGATAAGCCGTACTCATCTAATTTAGTACCTAGAGCTTTCTGAAGCGACTGCCAGAATTGAGATGTGAATCTACCATCTCGATCAGAAATGATCAAAACTGGTACACCATGCCTCCTGACTACTTCCTTCAAGTATTGTCTAGTCAACTTCTCCATCGAGTCGTTCTCCCTTATTGGTAGAAAATGAGCAGATTTAGTAAGGCGATCGATAATTACCTAAATTGTGTCTTGCCCAGTCGACGTCTTTGGCAATTTAGTAATGAAATCTATTGTAATATTTTCCAGCTTCCATACTGGGATCACAGGTTGAACCAACAAACCAGATGGTTTTTTGTATTCGGCCTTGACATTGGCACATGTCAGACACTTATTGACGCAGATGGTAATCTCAGCTTTCATATTGGGCTACCAATACAGTTTCTTCAAATCTTGGTACATCTTGTCCAATCCATAGTGGATCGAATACTTTGACTTATGCGACTCGTGCATAATCAAAGCTCTCAAGTTACCAAAACAGGGTATCCAACTCCTATTCTTCAAACACAATGTTCCGTCAGCATGTGGCTCAAGCTTCTTAATCATACCACACAAATCTTCGGTTCCATAATTCTCTTCCTTTCTCGCCTTAACTTGAGCATTCAAAATTTGCATAGGAAGGTTCAAACCAATCGTCATAACCAAAGCTCGAACTCGTAGTGGCTTAATCCGTTCCTTTTAGTTTAAAGCATCCGCCACCACATTCGCCTTTCCCGGATGATAAAGAATTTCACAATCGTAGTCACTCAACAATTCCAACCATAGACGTTGTCTCATGTTTAATTCCTTCTGATCAAGAATATGTTTCAAAGTCTTATGATCAGTGAACACAACGCACTTCGTGTTGTACAAATAATGTCTCCACATCTTGAGAGCAAACACTACAGCACCAAGTTCTAAGTCATATGTAGTATAATTCTTCCCGTGAATCTTGATTTGGTGAGATGCGTAGGCTATGACTTTTTCCTTTTGCATCAAAACTGCGCCCAACCCCTTGTGGGAAGCATCACATTAAACCATGAAGTTTCCACTACCTTCGGGTAAAGCCAAAATCGGCACACTACATAATTTCTGATTTAATAGTTGAAATGCAGCTTCTTCCTTTTCACCCCAATCAAACTTCACGCTCTTTTGAGTCAACTTTGTCATAGGCTTGGCAATTTTTGAGAAACCTTCGATAAATTGTCGGTAATAGCCGGCAAGACCTAAAAATTAACAAATTTTTGTCGGAGTCTTGTGCGATGCCCAATCCTTGATTGACTCAATCTTAGCTGGGTCCACGTGAATGCCTTCACTATCAATCACGTGACCGAGAAATTGTACCTTTAACAACCAAAAATCGCACTTTGAAAACTTGGCGTACAATTCTTCCTTCTTAAGCAACTCCAAAAATTAACTTAAGATGTTCTTCATGCTCTTCCTCGCTCTTGGAGTAGATCAAGATGTCATCAATGAAAATGATCACGAATTTATCTAAGTACGGTTTGCACACCCGATTCATCAAGTCCATAAATACCGCCAGTGCGGTTGTCAATCCAAAAGGCATTACTTGGAACTTGTAGTGGCCATAGCGAGTCCTAAACGCCTTCTTTAGAATGTCTTCGTCATGAACTCTGAGTTGGTGATAACCATACCTCAAGTTGATCTTCGAGTAGACACTTTATCCTTGCAGCTGATCAAATAAGTCATCGATTCTCATAAGTGGATATCGATTCTTCACAGTAAGCTTGTTTAGTTTGCGGTGGTCGATACACATCTAAAAAGATCCATCTTTCTTTTTGATGAACAAGACCGGAGCTCCCTAGGGTGAGGAACTTGGTCTTATAAATCCTTTGTCAAAAAGTTCTTGTAGTGGAGTGAACAATTCTTGCATTTTAAACGGAGTTGGTCTATACGGGGAACAAGCTACATCAGTTGGCACGAGGTTAAAGTCGGAATTAAATAAAACCGTCGAGTCGGTGATAAGTCTTGGTGTAACGATATGATTTTGCCTAGGATTGCTACTACCATCATTCCTAGTACCTGAATTGTTAGAGATACATCACCAAGGCGATACGAAACAATCTTTTTATTACATAAGATAATGGCGTGGTACTTTGTCTATCAATTCTATACCGATGGATAACTTCAAAACTACAAGTTTTACGGGCATGTAAGACTTTAATGAAGAAAGATCAGAAATTTAGTATACAATCTCAAATGATAGTATCGAATCCTATGATCTTTTCATCAGCTAACTCAATAGAGTACTTAGTGTCTATGATAGATGGGACGATGTCTCTTAAAGGGCTAAACTCAGTGGATGTGAGGCTTCTATCAGATAGGTTTTATATACTTGTGATAATTGCGTCCTTTGCTTTAACTTCATATTCATTAGAAGTTTCTTTGGAACGAGAATCTCATGATCTTCATGATTCTAACTCACTAAAAGGTAAGTCAACGAAAAGAAGTCTCCTAGTTCTCTTGGTTATAATCCAATTAGAAGGATAAGTTCATTACGTTTTAAAATCTTACAATCCATAATTGTCATGACTACAAGGAGCGTGATTTGGTTTCTTAGTTAAGGGAATGATGTCCCTATATGCTAGGATTGAGAAAATCTACTTAGTTATGACGCTTATGAATACGAATACACATGACCGACACAACTCATATATACACACTTAAAATATTGGCAAAACGTATATATGGGAAAGAAAACATCCTGTAGAAATTGTAATGAAGTGAAAAGAAAATAAAAGGGAAAGGTGAAGATAAATTGATAAAATTTTAAGGTGACTACTCTTAGCATGGCATGGTCCTTCATGAATTATACATAGGTGATCAGGCTATGTATAATTAAGGACTAACGATGGAATACTCATTTCGTCAAACTAGTGTTATGTTTAAAAATGTATATGGTATAAACAATATAGTTTATAAGGTAGCAAAACAGTTCGTAAAGACGAATACAAAATAATTTATATAACGACACAAGATTATTTTTTAAGATTGCGTAATTAATCTAAGAGGTGATATCTAAATAGTTTACGAGACAATCACGTGACAGATATGACAATGTGATAGTTAGTTGGGAATAAAATCATGGATAACAATAGTTTTACGGTGTACAACCAATAGTTTATGAAGTGACAACGAAATAGTTTATAAAATACTACAAAATAGTTCATATGATGACAAAAAAAATTTTGGGATAATAGCAATCAATTTATAAAACAATAGTGAAATGGTTTATACTATGACAATGAAATTGTTTACGAGATGACACAAGAATAGTTTATAAAACGATAGCAGTAAAATGATTTATAAATGGTATACCGATTTTATTTTTATTTATGAAAGGAGTAGCTTACATAAATAAATAGAGAAATTAAGTGTAATTGACGGAATCGTCATGACACATACATTAATAGAGAATTTAAAACATCCACACAATACAACAAAATTTATAGGAAAGTACTAATGCGAATATAGTCTAAAGAAGAACTTGACTTAGTCACTAGGTAAGTCAGAAGATCTCTATTACTTAAGCATTGGTCTTGTCTTTGACGACACTAGGCTCCCACGAGCTTTTCCATCCAAAATTAGGTTCACTGGTTTGATTCTTAACTTCTGGCATTCATTCCTAAACTTTCACAGCCTTCCACATTTATAGCAAGTGATGGTATAAACGATAGTGAAATGGTTTATACTATGACAATGAAATTGTTTACGAGATGACACAAGAATAGTTTATAAAACGATAGCAGCAAAATGATTTTATAAGATGGTAACGATTTAAGGAGTAGCTTACATAAATAAATAGAGAAATTAAGTGTAACTGGCGGAATCGTCATGACACATACATTAATAGGAAATTTAAAACATCCACTCAATATAACGAAATTTATACAAAAGTACTAATGCGAATATAGTCTAAGAAGACTTTGACTTAGGTCACTAGGTAAGGCGAGAAGATCTCTTTACTTAAGCATTAGTCTTGTCTTTGACGACACTAGAGTTCCCACGAGCATTTTCCTTCCAAATCTGGTTCACTTGGTTTTGATTTCTTAACTTCCGGCATTCATTCCTAAACTTTCACAGCCTTCCACATTTATAGCAAGTGATGGTAGCCTTTGGATTTGCCACATGGGCTCTCTAGCAACGGATGCCTTACAATACCCAGTCATGTGGCCAACTTTCTTATAGTTACTACACTTCACAGTACACGTCCTAACATGATGCAACTTACACTTGTTGCAGTAAGGTAAATTCCCAGTATAAGCCTTCTTTTCATTGGCTCCAATAGTGTAAGCCCTTGCTACATCCGGTTTCTTGAAGGGTGGTTGTTGTGGTACACGGTTATCCTTTGGTTGGTTCTCAAACTTCTTCTTGTTGTTAGCATTCTTTTCTACTGGGGTTGCCGTATGACCAGATTTATCAGATCGTGAGTCATGCGGATTTTTGTCTCGTAGATAGCAATAGCATCAGTAACTCGATGGGCCATAATCTGGTCAATCTCCGCAGAACTCTTTCCTTGTCTTGTTTTTGACATTCTCTTCAAATCAAAATAAATAAAAGAAAAATAAAATAAGTCAGGTTCCTCAAGTCTCGTTTCTAAAAATGAAATGTTACAAGGTGACGGGTTAAGCTTGTGTTCGAATTAATCGGCATGCTTCTACAACTTATGAAAAGTAAGGAAGATTGAGATGTTGAGAGGCGACGTAGGTGTTTCAATAATGGGGCGAGTGCTCAACTCGCATTCGAGTTTGGATAGTATGATAACATAGGGTCGGAAGACTGTGACAAGTTTTGATGTTATGTAAAATAGTATTATGTAAATTTATGAAAAAGTTTTAATGATCATCGTATCACTCACGATGTCTTGGGACACATATAGAGACCATTGTGCTCCTCACAATGTCTTGGGGGAAAGGTCTATTATTTATATAAATAACTTTTATATAAAACCAACGGGAAAATCTACGTAAGGCAAAATAAACGAAATATAATTATGGAAATGTGTTATAATTAATACTCGTATACTTATCGATAGTAATTATATACGTAAGCAAGTAGAAACACTTGGGATCACATACTGGTTATAGACAAGACCTAATATACTATCTGGTTCTCTATAACCTTGGCTCTGGATACCAATTTGTCACACCCTCAAACGGGGCCTGGACGGAATACGTGTCCGAGGGCGTGACGTCATAATATACAGCACAAAAGATCAAGGGAACGACCACTATATGGACGTTTGTAAAAGTAAACACCGTTGCAATAGATAAAAATACTTTAAGTCATTACATAATTCAAATGAGTTTAATAGTAAGAATGCGGAAGCTTAAGAAATTGTTTTTAAAAGATAACGGTATTTAATGATAGATAAATGTTCTTGAAAATCCGAGTATGCATGAGACACCACATTGCACTTCAAGAACATATTCAAGCTAAGCACTTGAGAAAAACATGCTTAAAACGTCAACATAAAGTTGGTGAATTCATAGGTTTGAATTAGTAATAAGAATGGACCACAAGTTTGCAAAACGTATGCGACTATTATAACAGATACAATATCACATAAAAAGGTATTTACGTTGCACTAATCTCATGACACCGAGGCTCAATAGGATTGATAACATGCATAATGCCAAATAAAACTTGCCCTGAAAGGTGCCCTAACGGAACAACACCTTAACCTCCGACATGGTATACGTCCGTCGATCTAGTAAGCGCTACTTACTCAGACGGGGATTATCAGTCCTAATAGATCTATTTACAACACTCGCGCTTACTTAACCATAAAGGGCAGTTAAGAAATTAACGGTTCATGATAACTCGGGCATTAAAAGTTTCAACGCTACTTAGGCAACATATAAACAAGATTAGGAAATCGTAAAACATTTGTGTCTAATGTTTCAAACCAAGCATGTTTCTCACCCCAAAATGGTAAAGTAAAATAGTAAAAAAAATGGGGCTATAAACTCACCTTAGCAAGATGAGCGAATGATTATCAAGTAAACGAAGAACGATACACAATCCTAGCCGCGACCTAAAGGGGTGACGCGTCTTAGGAAAAGTAGAATATACGAAACCAAGTATAAAACACTTATAAGAGAAAGAGACATCCATGTGTGTTTGTTAATTAGTTTATTTAATAAAAACATGACTAAATGAAATTATAAAGTTTATCATAAATCCCGTGATAATTCCAACAAGTTTACTGATATATAAGAAAGTTTCCATTGTAAGGAAAAGGTTAAATTTTGGACGTTAATACCGTCCCCTATATTTTCTAAGTCCATGTTTCAAAAATGCGCTATCTAAACCTAAACTCTTAACTTCTACGTTCATCTCGCTAAGATATGCCAAAGTTACCATTTTTAGAAGTTTTTTGTTTTTAGAAATCCCGACTTCACAAAAATATGTTCATGACGTTTCTAATGTTCCTACTTAATATACTAGTGTTACTATATGTTTCGCCAACGTTTTAAAAGCTCAAACATGTCTGAAAGTGTCCGAAAACTCATTTTTATATTCCAATCAGCAACTCATTTTTACAAATTGCCGAAAATGTTCCAAACTTCATTCGGCCATAACTTGGCCGTTTTAAGTCCGTTTTTGACGATCTTTATATCGAAACAATCGGGGAACCATATACTCCCTTCGTCCCAAAATTATTGTTCCCTGACAAAAAACACACAGTTTAAGAAAAGTGCATTTATTACTGCTTTCTATTTCTTACTTTTTGACAGAATAACAGTTTTACTCTTAACTAATTAATTAAAGTCTTCTTTAAAGTTTGTAATAATAATTTCAAATAAGGGTAATATAGTAAACTTGATCAAAATTCCCTATCTATTTTTAGTAGTGGGCAACTAAATTGGGACATCCCAAAAAGAAAATGTGGACAATAAAAATAGGACGGAGGGAGTACTACCCTAATCTTAGACTTTTAACACTTTAAAACATTTTTAAAACTCGTTTATGCTTCATTAAATTTCGGGCAGCAACCAATATATACCAAAACCCTTTCAAAAATCTATCCAACATTCACAATAGTGCTTAGTCTAATCCTAATCCCATTCACTACTAATTCAACATCAAAACCACACTTACAACTATTCTAATCCCATCCTCATCATTGTTGCAACACACTTTTCATCTCAACTTCACCTCAATCACAAAATTATTAACATACTACTTTCATTTCAACAAATATTAACAAGATCTTATTTCACTTTCATTTTCAAAAGATTCACAAACACATGGAGTCTTATATTTGAATAAGAACTTAAGATCAAAAGATAGTCAAAAGAAAGATCAAGAATATACTCACACGTATAAAGAACAAGATGATGACACAAGATCTAAACTATATAAACCTAGATCTTGAAAAACCAATAAAAACCTGATGACATCAAATAACGTCACATTTATACCATCATTTATCCCGAATAAACTTACCACTTTTATATAATTATTGCAAGAATTTTTACTTAATTGCTTAAAAGTGTTATATGCAATAACTAAGGAGTGATTTGTGAAGACATGCTAAACGGCGCATATTTTGGAGCTAAAACGATGATATTTATTGCTAAATTCTGACCAATACGCCGTATCCAGAAAAGAGATATGGTGTATCAACGCCAACTCTTCACAAGAAAACGCGTATTATCAATTCCTAATACGGTGTATCCACGTTTACCTATACGCCGTATCCAGCTGGAAAACTATGCAGAGATTTGGTGAATAAATTATTTTGGGAAGATATATCAGATTGATTATAAACTTTGCGCGCACTCTAAGGGAAACACCCCAATACTACCATGAATCCCAATCGTTCCAAAACTATATTTACAATGATAAGGACTTAGCAATCATGTACTCAAATAATTAACTTGGGTTAAAATAATAATGTACTAAAAATTAGTACATACAATGTAGGCTAAGGCGATTTGAGTGTAAAGATTGGTTGTAGGGTGAAAATGCTCTTCATTAATAGTCCGGATTAACCAGAAAATTACGAGAACCTTGAAAAGGATAGGCTCGGAGGGGTGTACTAGGGGTATCCTGCAATAAAAATAAGTGCATGGCAAGGGTGTGGGATAGTTATATGATCAAGGTGACCATCATAACAATTATAGGTTTAAAACATGGGTTATTCCTAGTGCCTCTTATCATTTAGCAAATCATAATTCTCACTATGCGGTCTCGGGATGCATCACAAAAACAAATTCTATAATTTAATACACTACCGGTACACTCATATAATTTTAAACCGTTACCAATGCTCCAAAAAAGGCGACGAAACCACATATACACATCAAATAACGATCAAATAGATACACATGATTGCTCACTCATTAACTCGAGAAAGCTAAAGGTAAAATTATCTTGGGTATCAAAAATGGATACCTGAATTCCTATAGATCTAAAGGCGAACCTCACATTTTTAGGGTGGAATTTTGATTTGTGCTAGTCATACAAATTCCTATCCATGAGACGCTAATAATACTCAGTTTTCGTCGGTATGTGTCATAATTTTTTTTAAAACTTTGGTTAAAATTACCGTCTATGCTATGTTTTGATATATTACTTATCATTTTAAGAACAAAGCAAATGGCAATTGAAGAAATAGTTTCTAAGGCTTAGTACCCCCTACACTTAAGATGAACATTGTCCCCAATGTTCTTAAAAGTACCCGTAAAACGAATAAAGAGAAAAGAAAACAAGTAAAAAAAAACAGTACTCCCCTGGTTTGCTCAATAATGGAGAAGAAACGTGCGATAACTGGCTAAATCGTCATCCAAGAGTCGTCATCTGAAAACTTTCTAAGAACTTCCAAGCTTCTTCTCATCAAATATAACATGTAGATCAAAGACAAAGACAACTACACCTGGTGTAAAATCGGTGGGATAATGATATATACAACGAAACTTTTAGGGTTGACTCTATAAAAGCAGTAAAGATAGGGTGAATGTATTAAAATAATCAAGGCTTTCTGCAGGTTTTTAAGAAAATTACAGATTCTGGAGATTATGCAAAATTTATTTTTCGAAAAATAATAAAAAAATTCAAATTGTCACAAATCTAGAGACGTGACGCCGTCAGGAAAAATCCTGACACCGTCTCCAGACACTGTGAGAATTTCACATTCGTATTCTTGGAAAAAAATTCTGCACGCAATTCTATTAGTTATTTCCTGCAAAAATACTGCATAAAACCTGAGATTAATTAAAACAATCACTTGACACAAGACGCGAATTAATCTAAACAGTTTATTTAATATGTTTGAAATGGTTCTTAGAAACCGGATTATTCCTTTAACAGTTTTTTTTATGAAATACCTTTGATTGCAATTAAGACGAGGTTAAAGATAAAACAAAGCATGATCATACAATAATCCAAACATATAAAAACAAACAATAGAGAATTAAAACACACAAGACACTCCTAAAATGCATTAAATTAAAAGAATTGGGTTGCCTTCCAAAAAGCGCTTGTTTTGTTCAAGTTACGAGCCTGACTCTACCCTTATTTAACAAATAAAGGAGACGGTTCCCCTACACTTAAGGTCAAGTGTGGGTGATAGTAACGGTACACACCATTATGGTGAGAAGGATACATATATTGAAAAAGTGGTTGTTGAATTATATGCTATAATTAGTGTGTTTGTTTAATCCTACCCCTTCCTAATCCAATTGGCTTAACGGGTAAACTAAATTCTCTTAAGAAATTATTCTCTATCACCTCCAAATTTGAAAAATCAACACCTAGGGATCCACTTTGTCCTAATAAACCTGGTTTAAATCTATAATGTTTCTTAGGGCTAACTATACATGGGTGATAATAGCAATATATATCCTTAGGGTGAAGATGCGCCATGTGAGGTGAAGGCGGTGTATGAATGGTTAAACTATCCGGATTATGTGATTTAATGGGTGGGTTGGTTTCTCTTTTGTCTCTTAGATTTACATCTAAAGGTGAAAATTTGGTAAAAGTTAAGGCTCCGGTTCATCAACACTAGGAATTTCCCTATAACTAAGAAAAAATAGGTCATGACTACAAGAATTCAAGCCTAAATCTTCTAGTTTTGTGTGGTCCAAAGGTTCTACCTCCATCAGGATTCCTATAGTCTCTTTTACTTCTTCTAGGTAAGTCACGGGCGGTGTGTATTCCTCAAATGACGGGAGGACTTGTGGGGAACTTTGTGGGCTCGCATTTTCCGCATTATGTCAGGACTTGACGTTTCAGTTATTCTTTATACCAGGCTTAAAGAAAAAGGTACTTTCCCTTACAAGAGGTGGACTGGGGAAGATTGTGCGGACGTGTTTGACACAGAGTGACTTTGGTGAGATAAATTTAGGTGTATGGAAAGATGCATTTTCTGTGAGAGCTTTCGATAATTTATGACCATTAAGGGGCTTGAGATCCTCAATGTCGAGGTATCTTATGATTTTTTTGATCTTCGTGAATTTATTATTTTAATTCTTATTTCCTCCTTTAATTTCTCTGCAACCTCTAAAGAGAGTCGCATGAAATCACTTCTAATAACACACATGTACTCTTCGAGTTGCCTAACTTTTTTCTTCTTGATCGAGTATGAAATTCATCACGAGATCCTTGAATGCCTCATGACAGGATGGCTCCGGCGGTAGTTGACGCGTCATGTTGCTCGTCATCCCACAAACGTTTTCACTCCTCCCCATTAGTGAGATTGCATTTTTCATGAGCGTATCAATTTGACATTCCATAACCCCCAATAATTGCTCTATGTTGGCATTTTTGTAGTTAAGGATTCATTCTTCTAGGAAGATGGGGTCGTTCCATCCTTCTTCCTCATATCAGGCCAACTCCTCAATAGTATTCCAAGGCTTTTTGCACTCATTTTTCTCAGTTGGCCTTCGGTGGCGTAGTCTATTGTCCTTTTCAGGGTGTGATTGATGCGGTCATAGAATATTTATACTTTGAGCCAAAGATCGATACCATGATGAGGGACTTTTTGAAGTAAGTCCTTGAAATGATTCCATGCTTCAGAAATAGATTCTCCTTGATGTTGTTGGAACATCAGGATGTCATTCCGGAGTTTTGCAGTCCTTCCTGGTGGAAAGAATTAAGCAAGGAAACGAGTAGTAAGATCTTCCTAGGTGGAGATGGATCCTGTAGGAAGACGTTCAAGCCAATTGCTAGCTTGATCGCGAAGGGAAAAATAAAATAAATGCAGGCTCGTCCTTTCTCTATTTGCAACATCAAGGTCAAGTGAGTCCACTAGTTTTAGAAAATCCTTAAGATGTTGGTTTGGATCCTCGGACCGAAGTCCGTGGAAAGAGCATCCGTTTTGCACCAACCGGATAGTGTCGGATCGCAGAGGCACTACATTGTTCCCTACGAGGAGCTCAATGGTGTTTTGATAGCCCTCGTGGCTAGGTTTGGAGTAATCTCTAAGAGTACGGATAGGATTTTTGTTTTCCATGGAGGTCAATGAAAATAAGTTACAAACAAATAACACGAAGAAAATATAGACTACAAGAAATCTAATATACTGAAATAAAATCTCACTTGATAGGAATCAAACGAGTAGACCTAAATTAAACAATGATCGAAACCTAACTATTCCCCATGCAACGGCGCCAAAAACTTAATGTATAGTCGTCGTAGGACTTCAACACAAAGTTTTACAACTCCCTAGGCAGTATACCTAATCGTTGTAGTATAGTATAGGTAAGACTCGGGGGTTGTTATCGTTCTCTAGGGGAATAGGTTGGGAAGGCTCGAATAAAATCTAACAAAGGTCTACGAGGTTAAGAGAAGATTCTTTTTGTATTTTTATATTTTTATAAAAGCAAGTAGATATCATTGATTAAGAGGTTGGTTGGTTTTTAACTAATTAAACTAATAATAAATCTAAACTACTTGTGATAACTATATGGTAAATGAACATATTTACTTAATCATGCACTACTCCTTAGTTTGCTTCTCCTAATCTTGTTTGTAGGTCTAAAGTCTTGGATCTGTTTAGCCTTTTGTAAGACAATAGCTAACTTGAATAAATCCAAATCAACTATATGAGAGACAATAACAATGAATACAATGTGCTAATGCGGAATCTTAACACAAGTACTATGAAGAACACAATGTAAAACTTTGATATTTTCTATTGATTTCTATTAGGGTTCTCTGTTCAAACACTATGCCGTAGGGTTCCTTTATACACCAAGGAAATCCTAATGGGCTTTACAAACGCGTAAAAGGATAATGCATATCCTTTCCTAAGAAGATCCCTAAATATCTCTAAGATAAACTATTAATAACTATTCTGTTACCAAACAGACATAAACTAGACAATTCCAGTGACTAACCTATAGTAAGAATATGTGTAGTGTCACATTGGGTGTTCTGCCAGACTTAACTTAGTACTGGCAGACTTAACTATGTCTACCAGACTTAACTCTATAACTATCAGACTTAAGTCTGTTTACAATAATTCCTAACAATCCTCCCCTAACTTGATCTTCACTTATGAACTTCAAGTTTCTTTGAATATCTTCATTATGAGCTTCCTAAGGATGTTGTGAGCTTTATCTTTGGAATTATTCTTGAACTGCAACATAATGACTGTCTTGTATAAGCACTTTCTTGATTTCTATCAACAACTCTTTAAAGCATCACTTCTTGATCTTTGCACCATCTAACCTTGTAAATATCATGACCAATACTTCATAGCTACATGTACTATCTCTTTAGCAACATAAAAACAGCAACATTGACTATATGTATATCAAATCATAAAGTTTCAGTCTATTCTCATTACATACGGGTGTGTTAACTCCTGAGAGAGGTGAATCATTGAAAATTTAAATGGATTTGATGTCTCTTTACTAGTTAGCATAAACCCTATACTAGCCAAAAGTTTGGTTCATAAACCAAGTACTATGATAAACATTTCAACTCTTAGTACGTGAAACATGGTTAGTTGAATTACCATATGATTTTTAGCAAATCATCAGCTATCAACGGATTTGATATGTCTTTACCATGAGTCGTTTGCTATGGACTAGTCAATGCTTCATTGTATTAACAAGGTGCATTGATAACCTAATCGTTTTTTAGCACAATCATCTATCACGGATTTGAATCTCTTACCAGTAGTTTGTTTGCTCTAGAGTAGCAAACTCTTTTGTTTTAAAAAACATGGTGAGTTAATTACCATACATTTTTTTGTAAAAAAAACTGTCAACCATTAACAATTTTAAGAAGTCTTTACCAAAGCCGATTGCTTTGGACTAGCCAGTCTTATGCCCATTAAGCATGGAGAACTATGACGCAACTTTTTTGTGAGGTGATAGCCCAACACTTAAACCATTCTCTCTCCCATTATAGTCTACGTTCTCCAACATATATCCACAAGCTACTGATAACTTCATCCACTTTTAACACCAGCTTGCTTCCTCAAATCAGCTTCAAAGTTTATAACAAACATCCAATATATTTTCATCCAGAAGCTTCATTTAATCTTTGTGCCCCCAGTAAAGTCACTATTTGATTAGCTTCCGGTTTAAAAGATTAATCTCTAGGATACCATAAGCCCATATTAGGTTTGCCCTTAAGGTACTTAAAGATTCTCTTCACAGCATTAAGGTGTGAAGTCTTGGGAGTAACCTGAAAAACGGAAACAAGCACAACTTCTAAACATTATATCATCCCTAGAGCATTAAATACATGAGAGAACCAAACATGAATCTGTATAAGTGTACATCCACTTCACACTTCCTCATCTTTTGTCAATGCCAACTTGGTCTCCATTAGGGTATTGCATTTGTACACACATTTGTAGTTCAAACTTTTTTAGCATGAAAGCAACATACATTTTCTTAGAAATAAAAATTCCATCTATCTTTTGCTTGACTTGCAATCCAAGGAAAAATATGAGTTCACCCATAGAACTCATTTGAAATCTGCCTTTCATCAATGCCTTAAATTCATCACACCAAGACTTTCTAGTAGAGCCAACAATTGAATATCATTACATACACGTTGAACCAGCATGAAATCCTTCTTGTCCTTTTTAATAAACAAGCTTGTCAATATACTCCCTACTGTATCCATGCTTCTCTAGAAATGTTGATAGAGTATCATACCAAGCTCTAGGGAGCTTGATGTAGTCCATAAAAATCAATGTACAACCTAACAAACTATCTTAGGATGATCCGGATCAACAAAACTAGGAGTTGAGAAACATATACCTCTCATCTATAGTGGCCATACAAAAATGCACTTTTGACATCCATTAGGTAGTACTTATAACCCCATAATGAGGCCAAATGCTAAGAAATAACTTGATAGCTTCTAATTCTGCCACAGAGCACAAACCTCAACATAGTCAATACCCTCTTCCTATTGCTATGACCTTGACCACCTAGTCTTGCTTTATATCTTGACAACTACTCCTCTACATCTCTTGTTGTTTTCTATACTACCCATTTTGTTCAAATCACGCTTATGCTCCATGAGTATGATCTACTAGAATCCATACCTGTTCAGCTAACCTATACCAACTCTCTTGCATAGCATCAACCCTACTGTTAACTTTTAGAAGCTTCAAAATCTTTTATTTCCTCATGATATAAAGAATCGACAAACAAACAATGTTTGTTGATCATTGTGATTGTTCCTTTGCTGCTTTTAAACATAACTACAAGTGCATGTGCTCCTGAATGTTGTCTGCACTCTGCTTCTAGTTTGCACAGATGACTTAGGATCACCCATAATTGACTTTATGTGAATGTTGTGTATCCAAAGAGTAGTCATAGGCCTAACAGCTACTTCTGTTGTAAGTTTGTTGAAATCATGGACCATACTCCTCGTCATCAAAAGAAGCCTCAATCAAAATCCCTTTCTGTAGGCTTGTTAAAGATTGTGAGCGTCTGGCATATCTGAATCAATCCTTAGTCATCATGTTGAGTATTAAACTGGACCACTACCAAATTAACTTAGGTAGTTACTGGTAGCTTGATCTTAGGTACTTCAACAGTAAATGCTTTTGTAGCAAGTTCATCCAATTTTCATCTAAAAGCTATAATTTCAGGAGATAGTCCCTTTGAAATTGTCCAGTAGAATAAGCCTCCTAACTTTGATATTAAGTTTTTATAGCACTGTGAGAACTCCACTCCTTAGAATTATAGTAGAATTCTTGGTCCAACTTGCATGACTGCATGGCACAACAATAAGCTCCTCAGCCTCATCTTCTTCTCAGTAACATTGCATTAAGGAGTTTGTAGAGGTACCCAGCACTGTTAGTCACTTCTGAAGTACCTGCATGTGGGTTAGTTTGATTCTCCAAAGACACAGGAATATAGTTCATAGAATCAGTTAGATAATCAATATCAAGCATTTTAAAGTCAGGAGATACAACAAGACATTCAATTTCAGTAAAAAGAACCTTGTGCTGCTTATCATAGATTTTTGATATTTAGAAAAGATTAAAATGCCCAAGTTCTTTTACAAAAGACACACTATCAAAATCTAAATTACCAACTCTTATTCTGCCTTTACCAGTTATGTAGCCTTTGCTACCTCCAAAGGTAACAGATCTCCCTTTGAATTCTTTAAAAACAACCAGGTGATTCCTGTTACCAGTCATGTGCCCTAGCATCTACTATCAAATATACCTCAGTCCCCCATGTTCTTGAGTGATAGATCCTGCACATGAAAAAGAGAATTAGTTTACTCTTAGGACCCAGGCTTTTCAGGCTTGTCTGCCTTGTGTCCTTTAGCAATACAGTTCGAATAAAATTGGATCCACTATTACAATTCGAGTTGGTCTAGTTTTCCCTTCATTATAACTGCTGAGGTCTTAATAAGCAGTGCCCCTAATTTCCCTTTACAACATGATTATAAGACATATTTGCTTATTCTAACAATGGGTTCTTCTCACAGTGAATGTAATTTTTAAAAATTACTTCTTGATTAAACTTAATCACCTAGGGTATTACAGGACTAAACAGTTTGAGTTATTGAAATTATTGTTGTTTAGCTTAACATTATTAATATTAAAACTACCAGTATTAACATTAGACATGACAATTATAACATTTATGCCTAACATAATTAACATTTGCCCTACAGTAATTAACCTTAGGTCTAACAGAATTAACTATTTTGCCAAACAGCAATGATTGACTGGTCTATGTACAAAGTGGAAAAGCATGATTAACCCTGTTTGCATTGTTCCATACTGGTTTGGCCACCCCATTACCAGTATTAAAACCTTTTTCTTAAGCTCGGCCTCTCTTTGCCATTTCTTCGCATAAAAGTTACAATCTCTGATCAAATTACTTAGGCATCCACACAAAACACTTTTTCTTGTGAAAGAGTACCTCCCTATCCTTTTCATCATTTCATTCCACTTCTTTCTGAAAACTTTAGGTGTCTCTTGATATCAATTTGTTGCCTAGGAAATTTTTACGAATGTTACACAACTGGTTCAACGTCTTTGAATTTGGTTCAGACACTACATTTCATTATTGTACCAAGACTTAGACCGTAGACATCTCTTTTGGTACACTTATACTTTCCGAAATCTACTCAGAAGATAGCTCATAAGTGATTTCCAAAAAATCCTTTACTGTCATTTGATTGACAGGTAGAATGCTCATTGGATTTGTCATCTGAGACACTAGTTTTATGCTTTTGAGGTCCCTTTTTACCATAAACATACAAAGATTCATCATTTCCTATTGGGATAAGGAGTAAAGTCCCCAGTTAAGGAGTATAACTCCTTTGAAACTATCAGTCTTTGAAAATCTATTGTACAAAGGTTTGTCAATGAAGTCTTCTTCTATACAATTAAACACAGTACTATTCATTTCTTCCTCATAGCTTAAAACCTTATCATTTGATTTTATTTCATACCCTAAGCCAACTTTACTAGTTGAACTCATAACCCTAATCAACTAATCTCTAAAGGTTTTAGAAGAAACCTCCATGAATCTACTTGTTTCTGCAATATGTTCCCATTTCTTTTACAGCTTTCATTCCTATTCTCCTAGATCTTATAAGCTTTTCCTCATTTTCATAATAATACATATCCTAAAATGTAAGTGTTCATTTAAAGATAATTGCTGCTATTAGAAAAGATAACAACTTTAGCATCAAAATAATCATAACAGCTAATTGAAGCAGTAGGCAAGTAAAAATACATCTAGAACACCAACAATAGTATTGAGAATTACATCACCTAGAGTATAAAGTTTAAATAAGAATCGAATGCAAGATTTAGAACAAAAAGAATACCTCATTATTGAGTTGAATGCCATGTTAGTGCAAGAATTTGTCCACTACAAATCAACTTCTGAAATATCTCCCCAAATGACAACACATCATCCATATCAGCAAATAGTTACTGATACAGCTCTTTCATTTCTATCTCCTTGATCTTGAAAAAAAGATCCTCTCTCTCTTTTTTCCATCATTTGTCCCCCTGGATGGGCATTCCCTAGCAAAATGACCAGATGTTGACATTAGAAACATTCCAAGCTCTTTTTTGTCAAACCAACATGATTTTTGTTCCATCAATCCGACTCTCCTTTTTTTTTCCAGTCCTTCTTGTAGAACTTCTCCATTCGAATTCATCATTGCTCTCTGCCTGTTTATTCTATCTCTTCAATGTCCATATCATCAATCTATTCTAGGTCTACATGAAGCAGTCAAATCTTCTGATAGTTGGAAAAGAGTTGAATAAATACCTTCAACAGCAAAACAGCAGGAACTTCTCAATTCTGGAATATAGTTTTGAAGAAGTAGAAGTAGTATATAAGTACTGTATGCATCAGTAAGACCAGACTTACCTGTTAGTGCTGCACTTGCTGCATTTTGGTTGTGTACACAAAAGCAAATTTTGAGCACTTACAGATGAATTTGAGTACAAGTAGTTTCTTCTCAAAACCCTAAGGTAGCAAATAAGTCATCAGGATAAAGTGTCAACATCTGGTTTGGTTCTCATAGTCATTGCCAGATTTGACCAAGCTGGGGGCAAAGATCTGAGAAACTTGTGATTTGCATCCTCAGTGGATACTTCAGCACCATGAGCTTCCAACTGTGAGAGTAGTTGTTGGAATCTGTCATATCCCTTTTCTAACCCTTTTGAACTGATATTTAAATGCTATCAAACTGTTGTTTTAAAAACATCTTTCGCATCTTCATAGAATTTGCATTACCACCAAACTAGTCCATATGGCTTCCCAAATTTCTTTTGCATCATCCATTCCATGAAATCTTCTCCAATTTTCCTCGGAAGGCCATAAGAAGGATGGTCTTGCCTTCCTTTCCTTTTCAACAGCATGACTTTCTGCAGCAGATACTGTGGAAAATTCTAACAACACCATCTTTTCCAGTTGAAATTCTCTTCTTAGAATTTCCATTCTGAATTACCTTCCAAACATCATTGTCAATATATTCAAGGTAATGCTACATCTCCATGGCCCATATATCATACTCCTCCTTCTTTAGAATTGGGAGTTTGATATTTGAGATAGTGGTTGTTGTAGGAATGAGTTGTTGTTGTTGTTTTGGTTTATTGGTTGCAGTACCATTATCTGATGCATCTTCATGGTATGATGCTTCATCATCACTAAGATGTTGAGAGAAATCATCATTAGCAGGATTGAACAATTTTCCTAGATCTAAAAGTATTGTTTTTGTTCTTGTTAATCTTCCTACTCATAGTCCCTCTAGAGGCTCTATACCACTTGTAGGTTCCAAAGTCTTGGATCTGTTTTAGCCTTTAGTAAGACAATAGCTAACTTGCATACATCCAAAACATCTATATGAAAACTTAAGGCATATGCTGATGTAGACTGGGCTAAGTGTCCTAAAACTAGAAGTTCAGTTACTGATGTGGGTGTTGCGAACTTCAGAAGAAGTTTTACAACTCTCTAGGCAGGGTACCTAATCGTTGTAGTGTAGTATAGGCAAGACTCGAGGGTTGTTATCATTCTCTAAGGGAATAGGTTGGGAACGCTCGAACATAATATAACATAGGTTTAAGGGTTTGAGAGATTCTATTTTTGTATTTTATATTTTATAGAAAGTAGGTAAAATTATGGTTTGAGAGGTTGGTTTTGGTTTTAGCTAATTAAACTAATAATAAATATAAACTACTTTGGTGATAACTATATGGTAAATGAATGTATTTACTTAATCATGCACTACTCCTTAGTTTGATTCTTCTAATCATATTGCTTTGTCACACTTGTGATGATCTGTGTAAGTATTTCCTTATTCATGAGCGAATTACATGAAAACACCATCTACATAATATTCCGTTAAGGCCACGCACAAATAAGGTAGTATGAAGAGCATTACAAGGACCTTAAGAGTACATTACATGCATTAAAACACTTAAGATGGATCAACCATATTAGGGGTAAGGTAGTATGAAGACTGTTACCGATGGTATCCTTTCTACACACTCACGTTTCCCTAGACGTCTATGCCAATTTAATATCTTATGGCTAGTTTTCTAAATCCTAACGGGCACATCCATTACAAAAAGCAACATTAAAAGGATTTACAAACTAAGTTTCATGCAATCATAAGTAAATACTAATAGATCTAGCCTTGCATGGTAAATAAAGAAGAAGAACAAGAATCTAACACAAAACACATAGACATATTAAATGATAAGGGATAAATGAACTTCACTTGATTAAATCATGCAGTTGAGGCTATTACAAGAGGGTTTTGACACTCAAAAAACGAGCCCAAATGCTGCTAAAATTGTCTTCTAAAACTAAGGTTCGTCTCCTAAAAGTTACACACTTAAACCCTAAAAACGGATTTGTATATATAGGAAAATAGGCACGACGGTGTCGCGTTATGATCCTGATGTCGTCGCCCCGTAGAATCTTTTAGGGTTTCTTTAGGTCGACTACATTCTGACGCCATCTAGAAATCTATGACGCCATATCTTGAGTGATGTGACGCCGTCGCGTATGGTTTGCAACGTCGTCTCTACGGTCTGTGAGATTTTCTTTAAGATAGTTGGTGTAGAGTCGTGGTCTTGTCCGTTTCTTCTCCAATTGAGCCCAAGTCACGTGTATTTCCTCCAATAGCTATCCAAGTGCTAAAAACATGAAAACAAATGATTAAACACATAATCTAGGCATATTTGCATAGGGGTTAAATGACCCCAAAAAAGTGTATAAAATGACACCTCGTCAGTACATTATGGAATATTACATGAAGAGAATAGTTAATTTACAAAGTGTTATTGAAAAATGTAATGGTACTTTGACCCATACTACAACTAGAATCATGAAATCCATTAAGAAAGAGGATCATTTGTTAAAAGTGTAATGAAATGAAGGAATTAAGTATCAAGTATCAAGGTCATGGGTTGTTCAGTGTGTTGTTGATGTAGTGGCTTTGGCATGTTCATGTAGGAAATGAGAATTGACAGGGTTTCCTTATAAGCATGTTGTTGCAGCTTGTTGGAATATGGCTTTGAATGGACAGCAAGTAGCATCCCCAGAAGCTTGGGTAAATCCTTTTTCTTGGTTAACTACATGGAAGGAAACATACTCTCACAAAGTAGAACCAATTTTTGGACAATGATACATGTATAATAACACTTTCGCCACCAAATCATCATGTCCAAATAGGCAGACTAAGGAAGAAAAGAAAGAGATCTAAACTTAAGGATGAACCATATGTGAAAGATGGTAAACTAAGGAAGAGAGGAAGAAGCATTACTTGTCAATCTTGTGGAAACACTGGACACAATAAGGAACCATACAAAGGACAAGGTCTAAAGTCAACAACAGGTGGTTATTTGAGTTTTAAGCTATAACTCTTTGTTTGCTTTAAATATCATGGAACAGTTTACAAGCTCTTTTGTAATGTAGGTAGCAACATTGCAGAAGCTAGTGGTAGTGTATCTGGGCAAGTAGAACATGTTTTTGGTCAAGATGGTTCAAGTGGTTCAGGTATTGGTCAAGGGCCTAATGCATATATAGTTTAGGTGTTGGTGTTAGTCAACCTGGTGCAGATGTTGGTGTTGTTGTAGGTGAGTCTAGTGTTGTTGGGCAGTGTGGTCGTGTAGGTGTTGGTGTTGGAAGTCGAAGCACAAGCTTATTCTCATTCCCTAGTAGATGGATAAAGAAAAGAGTACAAATAGAAAGACTTAGTGCATAAAAAAGAATTGCCACTCAACCTGCAACTCAACCTGAAACTCAACCTTCAACCTATTCTTAAGTGCAACTGACTGAAACAAGAAATGCATATGGAAGAGAAATGTGTGATGGTATACTAACACAGTCAAGTGCAGCAGCTGGTGCAAGTGAATGGGCTATTTTGTAATTCAAAACACTTAAATGTTTCAGTTCAATATCTGTAATTTAAGTCCACATAAGTGACAAACATTAAAGTCCACATATGTGGCAACTGTCTAAGTCCTTTCACAGGAAAACATAAATGTCCTCTTGGGTGGCAATTTTCTAAGTCCACTTATGTGGTAAATGATAATGTTTAGGCTACTTATAGTTTGTTCATGACTGATTTCACTGGTTTAGGACTTATTTAAGTTGTGCGTGACCTATTTTACTTATTTTGGCAAAAAGTTATCATTAACATCAAAGGTTAGACATATTATTTGACTAAAATAAGTCAACTATTATTTTTCGGTCAAAACAAATCAAACCAGTTAACCCAATTCACTCCTTTAACATATACATATGGATCACATTATTGTTGACTTTCCTAAATCAAACCACTTAACCCAATTCACTCCTTTAAGTTAAACATGTACTTTTGTAAACTTTATAAGTCAAACTACTATAAATGGATTGTTGACTTTATTAGTCAAACAAATTAACTCATTCAACAAGACAACAATATGACTAACAACACACATTCATATACAACCAGACATTTTCATTTCATCTACCAACAAAAACTACAAACATCCACAAGACCACAACCATTACCAACAAAAAAGCAACCCTTACCAACATCTACCCAAAAGCTAATGTGTATTTCACCATTATCACCAAAAATTGTCACATTGTACAATAATAAACATAAAACCCAAACACAAGCCAATTGATGATGAGATATTTCCTCAAGTTAAGTCGCTTTTTTTAATCATATCAATGATTTCTTCAAGGTCATTATGTGACCTCAACAAACAAGGGATAATGTGAACAGACCTTTGACACATGGGTGGATCAAACCACTCAGGGAAGATGATCCAGCTTGGATTCTAAAAAAAGTGTAATAAACGAACAAAATAACTTGTTATATAATTGTCAAACCAATCATACTTATGAAAGTAGGACAACCATATAAATGGCGACCAGGATTCTAATTTTCCCATGATGTTTTGATCACTGCTTGCAAACCACAAGTACAACGTACCATTTTCTTATGTGTGTGTTTTTTTATTTCAATCTGTTATGTTGAATATGAAAAAAATGAAGTGGGTTAAGTGTGTTAATATACAATTGAAACATGAAGGACCAATGAGGAAATGCGCTAAAATAAAATGAGTAATGTCAAGTGGTAAAATAGTAAAAAAAGTGAAATTACCAAAAAGCTCATGGTTTGAAAGTCAAATAGGAGAGATAACGAGTCAAGATAACGAAAATTATGTATAACATGACTCAAAGGACCAAATTGATACCAAAAAGCCGACCTAGGGAAGCATGCCCAAAAACCCCGTTATCTTGAAATTAAATAAGTAATTCGCCCTAAGTTCATAGGTGTAATTTACCCATATATACCTATTTGCTATTTTTACAACTCAGTGTGTGGAGTTCAAAGTGTTTGTTTTGTTTTCTTTTTTTGAACTTGGAGTTCAAAATTCAAACACCTATTTATGACACTTGTTTTTAAGGCTACATTTATCAACCGTGAAAATGACAATCATGAGCATGAGTGAGAGTGATTTCACCTGTGAGAGCCACTAAATGACCAAGAGGTCACGCGCTACAAAAGACAAAATACACTCACGATGGTAAGAGAAACACTTTTGGGGCATTGTGAAAATGTGGCCCGCCACTATATCATTTATAAAAAAATTATCCACTATCATTTTATTTACTTATAAATACCTTTTAAAATTCAACATTTTTAAACACAAATTCAAATTATATACTACGAGGCATTCAGACTCGTGCGATGCACACGGGTTATATCTAATGTGTTGCACACGAGTTGTGTCTAATTGTTGTTTGCGTATCGGGGTTAGTCTTGTTGGCCATCAGAGTTTTGCTTATGTGGTTATATGAGTTGTAATATATTTTTTAGATGTACTGAAGTCGTCATGAGTTAGTGATGTTGCCACGCCATTCCATTTAGCATTTGTTTATCCCATTAAGTAAGTATTAAACTATAAGTGAATAAGTTTGGTTAAAGTAGATTAAAAAACACGCGTAGATTATTGTAGTTGTTATATAATAGTAAAATCGCTTGACTTTTTGATTTTAACTTTGAAAGTATTACGCAGAAAAATGATCAGTTTTTGGCAAAAATTGGACTTTTACTTATTTGAATTAAAATCATGTCATTTAAGCATTCAAAAGAGACTATCATTATTTAAGCGTTGAAAGAGACCATCATTTTGATTTAGTAATAACTTAACCGGGCTCGTCTTTCGATAATCGTTTCCTCCTCTGACTCTTTTTCTTTTTGTCTTTCTTTTTCTTCTCTTTCACATCAATGTTCTCGTTTTCTTCCTCGGGCTCATTTTTCTTTTTGTCTTTCTTCTTTTTCTTTTTTTTCCAGACTTGTTCTCATCATATGTGTCTGCCTCTTTATATCAATTCTTAGAAGTAGACTTATATTTTTTATTTATTGCAAGAGACTATAGCAATTCTTTAAAAGCATGTTTTGCCAATATTAATTGAAAGATAACTTATAAAGTAACTAGAAGAAAGTTAATGTGAGATGGAAAATCAAAAGGACTCAACATTAGTAACTCATGAATACTCTCATTTATTGTAAGAAGACGAACAACTATCCTAATTTGCATGTTATATTTATATGTAAAAAAACTCAACTTGATCATGTAAGAATTTTGAAACTCATATGGGCTTTAAATTTATTTTGACTTTGACATTGCATGGGCCATGCATACATACTTGTAATTAGCTTTTGCTTGCGTATATTTTTTTTAGTTAAATTCACACTCATTTTGAGCTGTGGTTCTTCGCTTTACATATTCAACAAACTCCCTTTACTATTTTGCATGGGGATATAATAAAGCCACAGTTTTTAAACTTTGGTCTGTTGCAAATCCTCACATGAGAACATTTCACCTTTCATGGATCTCTTTCTTCACCACTTGCATTTCCACTTTTGTCGCGGCTCCCCTTTTCCCCATCATCCGGGATAACCTCGATCTAACCAAAGCTGACATAGGGAATGCTGGTGTGGCTTCAGTTTCTGGTAGTATTTTCTCCTCTTTACAAAACTGCTACGTAATACTTTATCTATAATAAGTTTATGAATTCACAAATCAATACTATAGGAAAAAGACTAATTTTACATAATTAAGACATATGATTAAATGGCTATTACCATACCTATGGTGAAGCTAAATGGGATATTAATTGACTTCGCAAAATCATCAAGACAATTACCTACAAATAAAATTGCACATAGTCACTGATAAGTTATCTAACAAAAAGCTGATGACATTCATAATTAAGACATTTGATATGCAGTTTATGTATAGATCTATGAGTATGACTTACAAATATCTTTTAAGTTGGACTCCATTCTTGTACCAACAACAATTATCTTCAGTCACTCAATATCCTATCCACATTGACTTTTAAGAGCTTGCATCAAAACTGTATATTGCCTACCACACCTGATCTTAAGATCGATTACATGAACTTTCCGTGCCCCTTTTACATGTTCAATTATTGTTTGCATTACACTAAACTCGCAAACTTGGAACAAAGGTTATTTCTGGTGGCATGCAAGAATACATGCGTCTACACTTATCAACGCTCTTTTATAGATACAGCAAGGAGGGTTTTCTCTCCTTTGATATCATTTCCCTTCACTCATAACTGGGCATTGAAGGCCTTAAAACCGCAGACCCCTTCACCTTCTTCAGATTAATCAGGACCTTGCATTAACTTTTATAGAACTTAACTATTGCCCATTAAATTTAAGGGCTCAATCTTTTAGTATAATAGATATACTCTCATTATCATTTTTACTAACAAAATGTGTCAGCAAAATACATTTTAGTTTATGTTTCTTATTTATCAATGTAGTGTTTACGTTTTTAATTCTGTACGTTTACATTTTTAATTATTTATGTAACGTTTTTAATTTATGAATGATAAAAGTTTTTATTTTAAATTAAAAAATAGATTGTCCGGTGAGAGTTTTGTGATTGATAATAGTGAATTGTGAGGGGAGTGAAGGTAAGAAGTAGGAGATAGAAAGTTGATGTGACGCTGATGTGTCCGGTGAAGGAGGTGTTTTTAATGGTGATGGATAAAAGCAGCCTTAGGCTACATTTATCAACCGTGGCAATGGAAATCGTGAGCATCAGTGAGGATGATTTCACCCGTGAGAGCCACTAAATGACCAAGAGGCCACGCGCCACAAAACACAAAATACACTCACGATGGTGAGGGAACACTTTTGAGGCATCGTGGAAATGTCCCCCCCTCCCCCCCCTACCCCACCACTATATCATTTATATAAAAAAAAACCTTTTCTCCACTACCATTTTATTTACTTATAAATACCCTTTAAATTTCAACATTTTTAAACACAACTTCAAATTATATACTATATACTCTCATTAACATTTTTACTAACAAAATGTGTCAATAAAATACATTTTAGTTTACGTTTTTTATTTACCTATGTAGTGTTTACGTTTTTAATTCCGTACGTTTATGTTTTTAATTATTTCTATAACGTTTTTAATTTATGAATAATAAAAGTTTTAGTTTTTAATTAAAAAAAATTGGTTGTTCGGTGAGGGGTTTTGTGGTTGATAAGGCTGGATGGAGTGGTGAGGCAAAACTCACCTAACACGTCAGCGCCACATCAGCTTTCTCTCTCCAAATAAAACTCACCTTACAACTCACTTTTCAACCGTAATAAGAACTCACCTTACCACTAAAACTCACCTTTCATTAAAATACCCACTTTATATAAAATATACCCACTAAATTTCCACACACACTCACAACCAATTAAAATACACTTAATAAAAAAGAAAGGGGCCCACAAATAAAACTCACCGTGAGGTGAGAAACTCACCAAAAGGTGGGTTTTTTCGGTGTTAACTCACCAAGCAAATCCAATGTGGCAAGTTGAGTTTGGAGGGTGGCATGGCAACTCGCGCGTGAGTTGGAAAACTCACCTAGGTGAGTTTGCCAAACCCACATCCACTCCGTCCGGCCTTAGGTGATATTCAAGATTCAATGAATTAAATTTTCAACATTTCTAAAATTAATGAGTTTTCAACTTTTCAAGAATTTGTCAAATTCTCTTTATAGAGTAGTATAGATTAATTATTAGGTTATAATGATTTTACTTTTTTCAATGTTTCTTAAAATTTCAAGTTTTTAAGATTTCAACTTTTCTAGATTTCTAGTTTTATTATTTGGGTAAATCTCCTTTATAAAGAGTAAAAATATAGATATTGATATAGAAATAATAGATATACAGTAGAAACTCGATAAATTAATACTCGATTATTTAATAAACTCTCTAAGATAATATTTTTTGCCGGTCCCG
>BQNB010007800.1:67505-89174 GCA_026074375.1 Tanacetum coccineum | reverse complement strand
GCCTATGTTTTTTATTTAACCATTTGACCTGCTACATATAAAGCAAAGCAAAATCGACCCAATCACAGCTATATGGTTCAAAGTACCACCTCTTAGTATCAATGTACCTACCGACATTTTTTTATTAATTCAAAATTAAGTTCTGAAGTCTATGCAAGTTGAGGATAACTGGTTTAGGAATAAAAATCCACCAAACGAGTTAAACATCGTGTAACACGACAACAAAAGCCCCTTTCCCCAGCGCGTTTTTCCCCAGCGACATATGTCGCTGGGGAAAAGTCGCTAAACGACAAAATACTCCGACGTGGCATTTTTTCTCGTTGAATCTTTAGTCAAACGTTATTGAAACGTTTTCCCCAGCGAGATGTTCATGAAATTTAATAAAAATTTTTAGCGAAAATCTAAGCGGGAAATTATCCCGCCAGTCTTTCCCCAGCGACAGGTCGCTGGGGATACTTTTGTTCATTGTTTAGTGCGTAATTAGTCCATAATTGTTGTAGCGTTTGATTTGTACAATTTTCCCCAGCGACATGTCGCTGGGGAAACGTAACAGGCTTATTTATTAGGCTGGCCCGTTTATAAGTTACATATTTTCGCTGGGGAAGATACTGCCACCGTGGCACCAATTCCTTGACCAAAAAATACGTGGGGCCCACTTTTCGCTGGGGATTGTCGCTGGGGAACGTTTTGCCATCGAGCTTACCCCATCAACTTTTCCCCAGCGACATTTCGCTGGGGATATGTTTCCCCAGCGACATGTCGCTGGCGAAAAGGTTGGAATGTTGCTGGGGAAAGCATCGAATGTTGTAGTGTAAAGCCCAACTAGCTAAGCCCAACTAGCTAGGGGTGTTGATCATCAGCCCAACTAGCTAGGGGTGTTGATCGGTTCGGTTATCGGGTTGTTTGGTTAGTTCGGTTTGGTTTGTTCGGTTTTTTTCAACCCGAAAACCAAATATGATATTTATAATAAAAAGATATTTATAATAAAATTGATATGATAACATCATAGCTATTGGATCAAATGTTGCTAGATCAAAAACTGATGTGGCATTTTTGTAAATATGTAAAACTATCAAACATTATCTAAGTAAAAAGTTTTTATACAATTTTGACATGACCCGTTAGTTTATATACACTTTCCAAAGTCTTAGAATTTATTCAAAAACACTTTCCAAATATATTTCACATTTCCCATATTTACTAGTTAGCCCAATATATAGCCGAAATATTCATCAAGTCTAAATAGTCGAAACGCTTAACATAAAAATACGTTACGTACGATAAATAAGTTACAATATAAAGCTTATAAGTCGAAAATAAGCTATAACCCCTTAACCAAAATAAGCCGAGAACGTTTGGTCCCTTATTGGGCTTTTCGGCCCAACAAGCCCAAACGAAGGATCCGAAACACAATAAGCCCAAAAATAAATAAATAAGCAATAGAATAAGAAAATAGGCACCAAGCTTTGAAAATAAGCATAGAATAACCACCAAATAAGCCAAGCCATGGGCTTAATAGCCACGGTTTGGGCTTGGGTTTTGGGCCGAGGCCCACGAAACCAAATAAGCATATGTGGGCTTATTTGTTAAGCCCAATAAGCTCAAAATCTTTTTAGTATTCAAATAAGCCACGAAAATAAGCTAGGAAAATAAGCCGAAAACTAGAATAAGTCAAAATACATTTCCTTTTGTTTTCTTTTTGGACCGAAACATATATAAGCTCAAATAAGCTTTCACAAGCTTATAAATAAGCCGAATAAGATATAAGCTTTTTGGTAAAATATTTCTTTATAACAAAATAGCCACAACAACACAACTATACTTTCCCTTGTTTTGTTTTCTTTTCTTTCTAAGCGACATATATACAAAGCCTTTTTAGGGTTTTGTAAACTTTTAACCTTTGATTTTTATACAAATAAGTGTACATCCCTTCCTTATGCATTTTGAGGATAGTAAAAGTACAAGAAATTTTTAGAAAAGATTACTTACGAAAAGATGGTTATGAAGAGATTGATGACTAGCTAACAACCCGAATGTTGTTTAGATATGCCCAAACTAACTACTAGAATCAACCCAAAATACTCCTTAGCTTCCAGAAGCTTGATCAAAATTGAAAAATGGATGCTTTATGGGTGTGTTTGTGTTCGTCAGTTATAAGAGAGAAAGGGAGAGAAGAATGAATTTTGTGTGTGTATTTTCTAGAGAGAAGAATGTTAGGAATGAATGAATGAACATTGCACCTAGTCCTCCTTATGTAAGCATTCAAAATGGAATCCCATATATGAAAATATCAAGGGAACAAGTTTGCTAAACTTTTGGGATGGTGTTGGTGTTGGACGAGCAAGGGAAGGACCATAAGGGTGGCATTTTTAAATTATTACCATGGTGGGAAGACTCTAGATTTTACCCATTTACTTATTTACGCAAAGCTAGGTAAAACGATAGATTTCCGTAGCAATCGAACGTAATATTTTTAACAAGAAACGTTAAGATATTTCAAGTATGCTCACAAAGCATAAAAACGCGACATTTGTCGAAATACTACATTAAATAGTAAGCCGGAACGCATCCAGTAACTATTCTCAGTTACGCGCGGGAAACTTCCCGGTTAAGCACATTAATTATCACGAAATTAAATAAAGTCAATTAACATACGAAAAAGTCAACGATAATAAATCGGAAATTTTTACGGGGTGTGACAATGTCGGACAACATACCCTTTGACGTTCGAATGGCTATCATGAATAGGCTTCTTTCACGCCTCTAGATACAAATTTAAATCTTTTCTATCTTACACCAATTGCTACTTCTGAAGGGTTATGGTGTTTTTCCTGTGGCAAAAATATGATGCTTTTTCTTTGGAACCCATCAATAAAAAATCTTTAGGAATATTAGTCCCCAATTAAACCCTTTAACCTGATTCACCAAAAATGGTATTTGGTTTTTGTGTCCATCCCGACACACTAGACCAAACCCTTATGAAGATTTATTACCCGTTTTACGATCAAGGACCATGGTATGTGTCAGTGTTTACATTGAGCTCGAGAAGTTGGTACATTCTTGATAATTACTATTTGCCACGTGAATCAATCAAAATAAAACGGTCAGGTCAAGCAGTTGTGGGTGGTAAAATATTCTAGGTTGGTTCTGAAAGGTTTTATAGTGATGATGGTAATTCGTCCAAAATTTATATGCTTGTTTCATTTGATTTGATTACTCATCAATTTTAAGTAGTAGACATGCCTCAAGAGATACTAGTTGTGGAGTTTTCACCCCATACTATATTTTCCAGCTAGGAAACTCTTTCAAAATTTCTAGAAGTTTCAGGTTCAATGACTTTCGAATTATTTTTGCTTGGGTGTTGGAAGTTGATGGTGGTTTTACTTCATCGTATAGAATGATATTCACCATTTCATACCCGATCTAGCATGAACTAAAATTACTTAGATTTAGTAAGGATGTGAAACCAATAGTTGAAGCTAATAGCATCCAACATATACCTCACTCACTACAAGTGTTCAATCTAAACTTTTAGAACTTTCAAAACATTGGTGTTGAAGCAAACCGTGGTTCATTTTTCATTGGCCCATACAAAGAATTACTAATTCTTCTTACTGAACGAAATAATTAACTAATACATTAAGTTGTGTCTTTAATGTTATTATTTTATGTCTTTTATGTTATAATCCTATTAGTATTTACAAGTTTACTAGTTTGTTCAAAGTGTTTGTATTCATTTGTGTCTTTAATGTTATTATTTATAAGTATTTTACAAGTGCTTTCATTTACAGAATATACACAAGTATGTCATGAAATTGTCAACTCAATGTTTATATAAAATGTCACAATCATATCATAAGTGTGAAAAATATTATGTGATCAACATTTATGTCATGGAATTGTCAACTAAATGTTTGTATAAAATTACGAACCTGTCACAATCATGTCATAAGTCGCGCAAAATATTACGTGATCAAATGAATGTCATAGAATTGTCAACTCGTGTTTTTATAAAATAACACAAATGTCACAATCATGTCATAAGTCGCGCAAAATATTACGTGATCAAATGGATGTCATTGACTTGTCAACTCAATGTTTTTATAAATTAAAAAAAATGTCAGAATCATGTCATAGGTCGCGAAAAATATTACGTGGTCAAATGAATGTCATTAATTATCAACTCAATCTTTTAAAAAAAAAAACTGTTAGAATCATGCCATATGAATGTCTTTACACAGCTTTGTCGCTCCTACACTATATATAAGCTGTGCATATATTCAAATGACATCATTCTTAAATCTATCAAACATACAAATGGCGTCAAATTCAAATAAATTCAAACATACTAATGATAGATAGCGAGGTGTCATTATGTATGAGGATATGACGTACTCACTATTAGTTGAAATGGTGATGAATAAATTCAATTTAGATCCAAATGACCGGTTAAATTTAACCTTTAAGCACCCTTCACAAACAGTCATTTTGGATATGTACAAACACGAGGAAGTCAATTTTTTGTATTATTGTGCTTGTAATTCCACTGATGGAATACCACATTTGTATGTTGGTCAACCTAAAAAAACATAAGCAAGGATAATACCCGGTCTAACGCGTATTCTTCAAGCAGCGTTGCTCCGCAAAAATGCAGACGTTATGGAAGGTGGCCATGAAAAAACGTAATGGCAACCCAAGAGTATGTTAGAAAAATAATTGAGGATGCGTCTGAAGATGATCATTTTACGAGTGGCCCGTGGCTAAATGCGGTTATATATCTGCATGCACGCTAAAGGGGTCATGGCAGCGGGTTTTCTTGGCGATATGAAAAAATATTGCAAAAATGGAAACTTGATGCGTCATGGCGTATCCTATGTCTATGTATATATAAACTTAAAATGGGATTTAGTTTATACAATGAGTCGTTAGTTTAAATGTGTAAACTAAGACTTGACCGTACTTACTTAGGTACTTAACGGTGTGATCCACTACCTACTTGGATACTTGTTATCATTCAGAGAACTACCGGCTAAGGTGAGTTCATAGCCCCATGCTTTACAATTATTTAAATGATTTACATCCTTGGGGTGAGAACATGCTTTGTTTTACAAACTGGACGCAAGTGTACATTTTATGCCATGATTACGTGTTTGCCTAAGTTACCATAACCCCTTTATGTCCATGATCATGAACTGTTAATTGCATAGATGTGATTGGGAATTACATTGTGCGGGCGCGAATGTTATGGATAGATCTATTAGGGATTGACAATCCCCGTTCGGGTGACTAGCTATCACTGGGAACGAACGCATACCATGTCGAATTTGGGATGTTGCAGGGTTAGCACATCATTCACGGACACCAGTTGGCAATTTATAATTGCATTCATATACGTCGAGCCTCGGTGTCATGAGCTTAGGAAACGTAATTACTTTTTATGATGTTTGCATTTGTTGCTTAATCATACACTTGGAAATCTTGCGGTCCTACCATTGATTTACATAAACCTATGAATTCACCAACTTTATGTTGACGTTTTAAGCATGTTTTTCAGGTCAATAAGGCACGAGGTGCGATGATACATTGGGAGTCAATAATTGAAGAGTCAACACTTAAGATTTGGGGTCTTATTACACTTTGGGGACAATTGTTATAAACCGAAATCTTTATTTGTATTGCTGAACAATTTGAAGCCAAGGGCTTATGTAACAAACGAGTATTTTGTTAATCCAATGTATCTTTTTCAAACGACACGTTTAGTAGTCGTTCTCAGATCTTGTGCTATTGACCCAATAATGTAACGCCTTCGGATATTCAACATTCCGCTGCATACTCAGATTTGAGGGTGTTACAGTAGGGACGCGTCGATCTATCCAACGTTCCCCTAATATGTCGATCCGTCTCTATTATGAAGATCTTTGAACGTGGGTGCAACCATGCAGTCCCTACTTTAGCCACTGTGAACCGAGCATCATGCCCCTATTTCTAATAATCAGCTCCATCCATGCATTTATTTGCCGATCCAAAAGATAAATTAAAATGAAATGTAGTGTTGGAAAAAAATAATCCTTTTATAAACATTTATTAATAAACTTACATCGTCCGACAACCAACTAACTTTGTTGTGGTCACCCACCATATAATAGCCTCCCCTATAGATTTGAGGAACTAGTTCTTGCCAGAAGGATTCCATAACTTTATAACTCTTGATATGGCAGTCCAGAAAAACAGCTTCGGGGTTGAAGAGGAATATCATACACTCAACATAATGGTGTCGCACAACCTAAACAACCAAAATTAAAATAAAATATCAATACACATTTGTTAACTTACGTTATTAAATTAAATACTACTCTTATGATTACCTTACTAAGGTCTACGTTCTTAAATGAAACGTAATCCTCAGTAGCATGTGCACCAGTAATCAAAACCTCATCATCCCGTTCATTGTCATCAACAACCGCCTTTCTAAGATCAAAAGTTGAAACGTTGGCGTTCCTCCTCTTATTCTACTATTATCATCCCGTTTTTAGGTGGGACAGTAGTATCTGGCAAAGGCATAAATGGACTCTGCAAAAAATGCTAAGACGAGATACTCTCCTTTCCCGATTCAATACATCCTAAAAAATAATAAATAATTATTATAGGGATAGCTTGGCTATAATTATTGTAGCTAACTGGCTACAATCCTAAAAAACACAAGAAATGACTCAGGGACCCACAAACAGGACTTAGGGACCCACAAAATGACTCAGGGACTCATGATTTGTAGCACAAAATTATAGCCAATTGGCTACAAAAAAATTGTAGCTAATATATTCCCATATATCATTTGTTAATTTATCCTGATTAGTAGTATAGAAGCATAATCGATAATAATTATTGGATTACCAGGATGAATCCACCAACATCATGATTATGTGATGGACCATATTGGGGTGTAGGAAAACTGTGTAGAAGACCATGAGACAAATCCTTGTTGTGCCCTGGGGGTCATAATGTGCGGATTGGTTAGATAAGAGGATGGAAACCAGGACAACATCGGCTTATCAACCGAGGCCTGATACGTAGGTGTCATTTGGGCGCCGTCAAAGAAGGACTCGCTTGCCTGCGTCGTGAACATTCTAGGACCATCATGTGGGAAGCCCTAAATACAAGATTATAATATTTAGTTAGTTTTCAACAAAAGAAAAATATATGAATATTAAAATCACGTAAAAAATACATGCGTGTTTTGAAAACCACTAAAGTCACTTAAACCATAATGTTGACCAACTTGAATATTAACATCGATCGGTCCTTTCTTTGCTCCAGGCATCATCCCAACTTGCATTTCCTGCATTAAATTTTTTAATTAAATAATTGTCAATTATTATTTCATCTTTATATATAACCTCATAAATTTAACGTTAACAATTTACATGCAAAAACTAATTCATTTGGTTGATCATTAAATCGTGTGCATCATTCTTTTCCTGCAATTTGTTTAACAACCTATCTTGTTCCACCACTCGTCGATAATTGTCTTCTGAAACATCATCTCGACTATGTTGGTTTACACGGGGCGGTATTCATGGTGGTTCGCGAATATGACCATCAAAGAATGCTCTGCTTGAAACCCACCAATCCGCTACATCCTCAAAGGCATCTGGTGTAAGTCTGGGACTAGGTCGAGCTCTCTTTAAAATAAAAATGACATTAACTACGAAATTATAATGATATACCAAAAAAATAAAGTGCATAATTAATAAGAACTAAAAAATGCTCGAGATATCTCCGATAAAACTTTACAATTGAACGCCAAGCAACTACTCTAGGATAACGCTCTTCACGTGTAAAAATATTATGCGCCCCTACTCCATAGGACTCCAATATCCACGTCTACAAAAAAATTACTTGTTTAAATTCGTTAATGTTATACATATACATAAACATTAGAAATTAACATATGACTTACCTTAAAGGCCCATGTAAAGCCCGACAACGAATACTTAGGAGGACCACTATCAGGTTCCCTTGGAGTGGCATGAGGAGCTTGTCATCGTTTAGTGTTTGCATTCCTTAACTACCCGTACAGTGTCGGCCATACGTACGAACCCCAAGGATACATTTTCCACGCGCGTTTATCATCTACTAACCTTAAACGCTAGTCCGGGACAACATACTTAGGCTCAGGACCTAGTAACACCAACTGCAAAATGGCTAACAAACAAAGGGAAACAACATCATCGTCGTGCATGGTATTAAACTCTTCGCTGTTAATCTTTGCTAGCAACATTCCAGACCAGGGTATTGACTAACCATCCAATTACATGATTCAAAAAACACTCCTCTACTAAAAGGATATTTGGACAGCTAAATATCACGACTTAACATCTACCCCAAATCTTAACCCCGTTACGAGGAAAAATTCCTCCCTCCCAAATTGTATCTCAAAACCACCTACCTAGTAAGTGAATGGAACAATATCCGTGTCTTCATCTACACTCTCCACTTGGCAACAACTCATAAAATGTATTAGAATACCATTCTCCCTTGATTCATCTATATCTAACAACCAACCAAAATACGTGTCCCTTACTAATTGTTCCCTAGGGGTGTTTGTAATTATATCTCTAATGTCGTGAATGAACGATAACCTACTTCTACATGCCAGAGTCACAACTTCCTAAAATAAAAATAAAAAACTATATACTATAACTACACATATACATAACAAATAAACAATAATGATAATAGAACACAATGAAAATTATACCTCGTAATTCTCCATATTCACCGAAAATTAAAAACCGCCCTCACCACCGACAACAGTCAACCACAACCAAACAACCACCGCCGCAACAACACCAGCACCACCACAACTGTCCCAACAGACACAATACCACCTCAACACCACAATAACAACACCAACTCACGTTTCTTATATCACTCACAGCAACTCCTTTTTTTCTGTTCTTCTAATTCAATCTTTATTTTCTTTGCTATGCATACTTCTCACTCTGTTATACTTATACAGATAAATATGCATGCAAACAAAACCCTAAAAGATGTATAGTCATTTCAAGTTATGTGTAGTCATTCGAGTTTCTCTTCCCCATAAGTATGTCGCGACAAAATGTAGTATCTCGGTATGTAAAAGGCGCGACTATATGCGCTGGCAACTTTTAGGGTTTTGTTTTTTTATGTGTTAACTCCCAGCTTGACACGTGTAACCCAGTTTAGTCTCTCTTTTTTGTTCGCGAGTAGCAGGTCCATTTTCGTAAATAGATGAAAAGCAGTCCTCTGCAGGACAAAAGAGGTAATTTTCGCATATTTGGTTGCTTTTGATTTGTACTTTTAAGGCTTCAGATACTTGCTTTAGGATAGAATTGGGTTTTTATGTAATTGTTTGTATAATGGTGGTGTGGTGGATGATTTTACTCAAAGATCTGAAGGTAATGTTTCAGTTAGTTAGTTTTGGGTGTGATTTGAACTTTATGCCATCTTTTGTGAAGTTGATTATTTAATTTGAATATATGAGTATGAACTTTGAAGAAAAATGGATCTTTGATGTTGTGAAGAAACCCATGAACACTTTAACTATCAATGATAAAATTTGATATGTTGAAGATTATCGAGTTGACTACTGCTTCTCATATATGGAGTATAACTTTATAAATTTTATTTCTTATTCAAACATAAATGGTTGTGTAAAAATCAACAAATACTATAAGGTGATGTGTTGTTTTTAGGGTCGGGATGTTGAAAAGACCAATTCGTATAATAGGCTAAAATATGATAGATAAAATGTATGTATCTTTGTTGTTAAAAACATGTGATTAACATAACTTATATTGTATGTATCTTTTGTTTGTTTTTGAAATCATACATTTTTTGCAACCCGCGGCCAATGATTCCTTGTTGGTCTACGAATCACATGTACAAACCACATACACGCGTTTAAAAGGCAGGAAAACACTTCATGAATGTAGCTAGAGTTGAATAAGTATAATAGTAGCAAATAACATAAAAATGTAATATACAGAAGTAGTAATGTCTAATTTCCAATTCAAATATTCAATTTTTTTTCTCGGTTAAAGCCTTAAAGCTAGGTATCAAACTTCTTTTTATCATTAATCCAATGTGGTGATGTTTCATGTATATATAAGGAAGCTTATTAAACAAGATTGTCTTTTATTCTAGCACATTTTAAACTTGGATCACTTGAAAAGTTATTCATCTATCAGCAGGACCGGTCTTGAAATTCATGTTGTCCTGGATGAGACGATCGAAAAAAGCCCTTTGTAAGCAAACGACTTACTGCTTATGAGGGTTTAAAACCCAGTCAAGCTAGGCGATTCATCCGGACACCAATTTTCATCAAATAATTAAGATGTTACAATATGAGGAGATTACCTCAAGTACAATATAGATCAACAAAAACAACATATCTTCTTGAAAAATAAAAGATTCGTTATCTTTTTATAGTAAACCATTTGCTACAAAACTTATTTAATCATGAAAATTTTATCATAATCATGTATAAACATATCTTATGAAATAATATCCACATATACTTTGAAACATAAACATATAGAAACTACTAAACACAATATAAATTCTTTCAAACCATGTGCCAACCGTAACAAAAATGCTACCAGTACATAACACACGTATAGTTAAAAATAGTTGATATTTATTGAGGAGATGCTAGTTTTAATTCATTCTTCTTCCTCAAATTGCAAGCTTTATTAGGTTATTAATAAAGGGGTGTTTGAGGATATAAGTCTATCGTGTTTGCTACTTGTGCTCGATACAACTCGCGATCTAACGTTTCGTGATCGAACTTCGGGTTTGTTGTCCAAATTGTCCAACAATCTCAGAGATCCGGTTTGCTTCAAATGGAGACATCCAACGTATAGAAAAATGACATGAATATATAAAAACATATGTGTAGGAATCCATTTGGAAGAAGTAATGTGTGGTTTTAGCAGAGGAAGTCGTGTTTGGATCCATAAACGGGAAGTACTAATTCACTACTCGAGACCATCTCTAGCTTTGTTTAACTTAGTCATTACACACCTTTGGAACTTTTGTTTATTGTACCAGAAACGGAAAAATGGTTTCGGTTAAAAACTCAAATGTGGTTATTCTAGTCAGCCTACCGATGAAGCGGACTTAAAAATTGCAGCAGGCAATAGATTGTATCGATGGCTTATCTTAATGAATTAAAAGAATTTTATTAAGGATGCAAGATGATGTGTACCTTGAAGATGAATGGGATATTCCTTAATCTTCAAACAATAGTGCTTTAAGATGATGTGTACCTTGAAGATGAATGGGGTTTTGCTAACAACATTCTTTAGGGTTGTGGTTAACAAGTTAGATTTATATTATAATTCATTGTAAAACTTGAATCATCCAATCAAAATCCATTGTCGTGTTTTTCGGGATTGTACCCACCTTTTCTGAAATAGTCAACCAAGCATGATTATTCATTCTTGACAATGTAATAAAATGCCTCTTGTTAACAACAACCCTTGAGGCTATTGTTAGCAGAACCCAATAATTATTATACGTTCCATTAATGACCTGTTTACTTACTAATATGTTGAGATGGTTTGTGTTTTTATCTTACTCCTGAATGATGCAAGAAAGCTGGCTGCAAATAAGGACGTTACTGCCCTTAAAGAGCTATCTACATCAGAGGTGGACAAGTTCATGGCCGAGTGGAACAGTAGCAAAGCGTTCTGAGAAGATTACGAGAAAAGACTATTGCAATCACTCGACATGTGCCAGCTAAGCAAAGACAGGCGTATGAGAAACCCAGGCGAGAAGCCTTTGATTGCACCAGAACCCACCCCTGCTCCAGTTGAGACAGAAGTAGCAAAACCAAAGGCAAAGCAACCAAAAGAAGATCCTATTCATGTTTCTGTTCCACCACCAGTTGAAGAAGAGGAAGTTTTCGGTTTGAATACAAAACCAGCTAAACCAATAGAAGTTGATGAGTCGAAGCTCAAGGAGATCAAGAGGGAAGAACAGATTGCAAAGGCGAAACAAGCTTTAGAAAGGAAGAAAAAGCTCGCTGAACAAGCAGCAGCAAAAGCAAAAAAGAAAGCCAAGAAAGAAGCTGAGAAATCAGCCGAGAAGAAGCTTAAGGATTTATCTAATGATGACTGCCATCAAACTTTTTTGCATCTTCATTCTTGTATCGAATTATCATTGTCGCTTTTTTTAAGTCAAAAAATAAGTTCTATTGCTGCTTCTCTGGTACATGTTTCAAGCTAACTCTTTCTAAACCATATATCAACTTCTGAGTCTGGATAAAGATAAGTAATGCATACCTAACTATGCTGCATAAGGTGTTGCATTGGGGGCACTGTTGATAGAACAAAGGTTAGTTAAGACAACATTTATAGGAGTAAAATTGAATGAATACGATATTATATATGGGGTACAAACATACCCTTCCACTGGAGGAGCTTAATAGAAGCCATTTCTTGATACATGAGAATCCATACATATGCCCACAAGGAAGACAGCTGCAGCAAATGCAAGTAAAATTATATATCTTTCTATAGTAAGAAGAATATGAGTAGTTGTAATAAGGGTAACTGAAGTTTGGCCGCCGAGTGTTAATAAAAAGGACTGAAACCTTGAAACGATTAAAGTTTTACCCATATAACCCAAAGACCCGCAAATTCAGCAGCTTTCTCTTGTTTGGATTTCGAATAGGTGCATAAAAAAGCTTAAATTAGATTGGGGGTAGATGCCCTAGAAAAGAGTCTTTAGTTAACATATCTGTTGTGTTTTCGTGGTTTAATATTGTAAAGCCGGGTTTAGTTTACTGAAAAAATCATTGCTTTCATCTTCTTCTTCTTAAAAGGAAGAAGAGCTAGCCCGAATTGAAATCAAATAAGTCTTTTGAACAAACAAAATAAAAGGTAAACTAAGCAGGCAGCATGTTATATATAAATTGAAAGAAAGAATGTACCAAATTTGATGTTTTCCTTGAGTAGTGGAAGGTTTCAAGCAAATGGATCAATCAGCCAGTGGACATCGATTCTTTAAACGAATGATACCATCATCGATGCACATTACCCCATGAACAGTAACACCATCTGGACCCATCCAGCTGGTCATTCATATTCACTTATTATTACAAATAAATATCTACCACTGCATAAATATGCTCCATTATATAAATCAGTTCCAACGGATCAGTGTTATCAGTTTTCTCATGTTTACTAGTTCTTGTTTATACATATACGACACTTAAATACGAGTACACAATTCAATCCTATATACTATATTAAGTAAAAACTTGAACAAACGATATGAGCAGAGCATATTCAATGCCAACAAATCGCTTCTCGTAACATTAATCATCTCTTTGAACTCCCTAATCCTACTACATGTTTCATCTAATATAGTTTCATTGTGTTTGTCAAACAATGAGTATATAGCTCATTTCAAATTCATTATGCATCAAATTCATCTATAAATTCACCAAACTTTAATGAACTTATTTGAGTTAGGCATTTCGTCAAACACCTTATATGCAAGACTTCAAATACAACTAAATACCTCTAACTACAAACCTATAATGAACTACCTGAGCGGTTTGTTAAGCGAAGGTGAATTTAAAAGCGGAGGTGCGTTTGGTTAATGATTTGTATTTTGTACGAGGCATGCAGACCCGTGCGATGCACACGGGTTGTATCAGCTTGCTTTTCGTATGATGTACGTATAATGGATACTTGCTTAATGATTTTGGAAATGTTGATGCCTTGGTATGATGGGTTATTGCCAAGGTAACAGTATGCCGGTAAAGATTCCAAAATCCTCTTATCTTAAAGTTAGTCACGGTCCATCTCGAGTTTTCTTTATAAATTATTATGTTTGAATTGACTATGAACGTGCATCTAGTCTGGCAACACTCTCGATGTATTTATTTGATTCGTTGAGATGCTAAGTGAGTGATCTTTATTCTGCTATGCTTAATTTTGGAAAAGCATCATCTGCAGATATCATTTGCCATTACTACACAACGAACTTTGATTATATTTGACCATTTTTACGGCTAAAGTTTTCGTCATACAAAATATCACCTTAGACTGCTTCTGAGAGATTGTAACAATCAAATTAATAAGCAAACAAAAACAGTCTCAAAACGCCTAGGGTTTTTTTTTGAAAAATAGTTTAATCAGTTGCATCCATTTTATGAACAAATTGAAAACAGTTATATAGTTGGAACTTGAACCAACTCTACTATATAAAAAGAAGAAAAAGTGGACCTTGAGTCACACTTATTGACTAAACTATAACCTATACATGTGCGTTGTACGAAAATATTGATTCCAATAAGCACTCATATACTGAGAGAAACCTGCATCAACTATATACTAATGTGACTATTCTTATTATTCAAGAAATTCATACATAAACTGACCAAAAAAGACATCGTTTGAAAATGATTATTTGACATCATAATTTGTTTATCCGAACGTTAACAGTTGAATCAAAAAATAATTAGAACCAACGAAAAAAATGATCATAAAATATATTATTCTAACCTGTTGTTGTTGGAATAAATGACTTGATTGTTTGCATGAATGAAACAGGGATGTAACATAAGCTGACATTTCCCAAAACTATATTGATGAAAACACAAATGACATAGGAAAGATTTTTCTCCATCGATCTTCAGGTTCAACAGATATAAGTGGTTTAACCTTCAGCACTTTGATAACCACATACTCCCCAATCGATGAGCATATGAAGTGTACACATGATACCATCAATGGGAACTTAAAATCAAGTTTCTGAAAGAAAAAAAGTAACATAAATTCAGCACCACATATGACCTTCTAATCTGATTATAAGTTGTCCTAATATAAAACTGCAGTGTATTTGTAATGTGGAGCAATAAAATTTGTGTTTCCAGTGCATCGCGTGAATATTAAAATGTTAAGGTAGTGTATACCATATTGCATGAACCTAGATCCGCCTTAAGTAGGTAATAAAGGTGATCAAAATAATCAGTAACTGGTTCTTTTCTAACACCTCTTTGATCAGTTTATAAGCCTATTTGAAACTGAAAGAAATTGCAAAAATATAAAGCAAATTCTTGAGCCTAATGCATCTACCTTTGATCAGATGGTATAAGCAGTAAGTGGAGTCCAAAGTACACAGGGTAACGTGTCAGAGAACGTTTTAGTGACTTTTCTCCATACTACCAAAATCGGACACGTTTCATGGATTATATAATAAATGGCAAAAATTAAGGTAAGTACATGTGGCAAGATTCTCTTTACATAGGCTGCAATACCATCAATCAAGCTACCACCCCCTATAGGCACAAATATAGCATGGATAGGGCCTTTCAATTGGCGCACTATCTCCATCCCGACAGTTTCTTGACCACTGATTACATCTGGGTGATCAAAAGGAGGAATGAAGGTTCGGTTCTCCACTACACCTTTGTTCTTGGCATACGCTTGTGCTTCTTTATACGAATCGCCCTCAAGAACAACAGTTTCACCGAGCCTCTTAACTGATTCCCACTATACACATTGTTAAAATAAAATGTCAAGTAACAACCAACAGAATATTATCTAATTAACGGCGTATAGATTGTCATAAATGAAAGAAACATGAACCTTGATTCGAGGTGTGGTAACTGGCATTACAATCACATCGTCACAGCCTAATGTCTTGGCTGCTAATGCGACTCCTTGACCATGATTACCGGCAGAAGAACATATGACCCATTGATCTAGTTTTTTCTTTGATAATTTTGCCCTCATGTTATATGCTCCATCGAAGTTTGAAAGAGAAAACCTGAATTCAAAATTAGCATTCTGTTAGAAAACTTGGATAATTTTTTGTGTTTCATATCAAACTTAAAAAGTGCAAACAACTCAGTTTTTGAATATATAGACAGATTTAATTCCCAGCCATGGTCGTTTTACAAAGTTCGAAGTTGGTATTGATTTCAATTAAAACTGATGTTTACCTGAACTATGGTTGCAGATTATAGAATCGAACTACTTAAGAAGCTTAATGACTTAAGAACTCAACTTAGCAGATCATGTTATGTAGCCGAAAACCCAAATGTAAGATTAGATCATTCTTATCCTTGGCCACATCAGCCTCCACCAATGCCGAATCAGCCTTACCATCATCAATATCTACCTCCAACGTACCATGACCCTTTTCATAGCTATAACCAAGAACTAATTATTTACCCAACCTCCTGCTCTTGTTCAGAATGTTACAATATGAACTGCGGCCGAACCTCTAATTGATTTTCCTTATCCATCTTTTTAACACTCTGGAAGCCAACTACTCCCCACGCTGGTAAGGGTGACTACCATATATTTTAAACGTACATTACTTAATAAAACAAAGAAAAAAGTATATTAAAACCCAAACCTGACATAAAAGAAAGGCATGAAATTCCAGCATTAGATTTTTTTTACTTACCATAAGAGTACTTAATGCTTTCAGTTCTAGTGAAACATTATCATCGAAGTTTGAAGGTTCGGCAATGGAAGCTAAGGGTTATAGCCAGTGTATTCGGTGCTGCAACTTACCTTACTCTTTATGAGATTAAGCAACCAATCCTCCAAATTGAAAACATAGTCACCAAATCCAAGGGACTTAAAGATATAATCAATAGACAAAAGAACAATAAATGCTATAATTAATGAAGCTAGTGAATACCCATCGACAACTGCTCCACGACCTGCACCTTCACACTTAAACTCATAAACTAGCACATATAATTAAAATGATACTAATTTAGTTAAGTGTGAAACATTTATCTTAAAAAAATCGGATGGTTATACTCAAGACTCGGTTTTTATAAAATCCAAGTTACTACTCAGAACTCAGTTTTTTTTTTGTTGTATGAAATTTACTTTGAACTTTGGATGTAATAATACCTAATTGAGTGCACACATGTTTTGTTGCTGTGTATTTGTGGTTTTGTTTGTTGTCAAAACATGGTGATTTGTTGCTATTTTTCTTTTCAAAAAAAAATTTTGTTATAGTTTGTAGTTTTGTTGCTACCAAAATGGGTGTTTTTTGGGATGTTGTTTAGTCTGTAAAATGTGTGTATGATATGCTGTCAGAATAGGTGTATGATGATGAGATTTTTCTGTAAAATCCGTTGTTTTTGGTTTTTGATGTAAAAAGTGGAGTTTGGTATGCTTTTTTCTTCACCTGTGAAAAAATTGGGGTGTTTTTTTTTTAGTATATGCTTTGCTGTCAAAATGGTGTTTTGGATGTTGATTTTTATGGTCAAAAAGGGTTGTTGTTTTTGCTGTCAAAAATGGGGGTTTAGTTGCTGTTTTTTCTGTCAGAAAAAGGTTGTTTGGTTGCGGGTTTTTTTTGTTAAAAACGGTTGATTGGTTTGCTGTCAATATGTGTGTTTGGTTTGCTACAAATGAATAAATTAGGTTTATAAATTGTTTTCTAAAGTTGAACAGGAAGAGTGTTATCTACTTTTTATAACGTTATGGACTTCAAGTATATAAAACTTTATAACGTTGAATGCTCTCCTGATCATGGAAGAGTATTATCGGCTTAAAAGTTATGGTCGGCCAATGTCACATACCCAACATGTCAAGGGATTTAAAAGGGTTGTGCAAACCATGTTTAGGACACTTAGGCTCTAGAGGCAAATGTAGAAAAAAGCGCCACATGAGATTATGCGACGCCTAACTTAATTATTTAGATATGACAAAGAGTTCTATTTATCTCTTGAATCATTAAGCTTAAATTACTTGGCAACTGTTAATATCTTATATTGCGTAACAGATACTTAAACTTATGTTTTTATAGTTAAATCCCATAGTAAAAAGACATAAATTTTGACTTAATTATTAGGGATAATGGCTATAACCAAACACATCTTTTTAATGCTAACATAGATATCAACATCATTCATCAAACTACTGCAGTTTAAATATGCTCTAGACAAAGACATTCTTACAGGAAATATATTAACATTTGAACATAAAAGCAACCATTTCGTACATAAAAGCAACCATTTTGACATAAACAGGGCACATGTGGGCTCTAGGTTTCATATGATAAGTGGGTTGCATTGATGTAGTCGAGCTCTTTTCGATTGTTATCTATAATGATTAAACAAAAAATGATACTCATTTTAAATCATACCATGGATTAGCCACCTGTCTGAACACACCATCCTCTATCCCAAATTCGTCAGCCTCTTGTGTTCATCAATCCTTGTTCCTTGAGGATCAAAAAACGATTATTAGCTACATCTTGTAGGTCATTAATTTTAAAAACCCATTTAAACAAAAAAATATAGCACATTGATTGTTAGCCAAATCTGCAAAAGAAAGTCAAAATCATGACAACAATTTACGACAACAAAAGCCCTCTATTTCAAAATTCGCAGAATTAAACACAATTAAGAAAACACCAATTTCAAATATTCCAAATAAATAATAATAATAATAATAAAAAAAAAATAAAAAATACTAAAAATTAACTACACGTCTTACATGCCATTTAAAAGAAAATTTCTGATATGTTATTCTTCTTCTCCATCTTCATCTCGTCACACAACCTGAGAATCATGGAAGTCAAAAAAAAATCACACAACCTGAGAAAATAAATTAGGGCTTAATTTTTTAGGAGGTGGTGGTGATTGGAACCTTGTCACTCATCTTAATGGGTGGATTGGAAATATTTGTAGTGAGCTTCTTTCCAGTTTCGAAGAAGAAAGCGATTGAACTCCAGATAAATAAGGAGACCTACTTTAATAACTGCGTGTTGATTGTATGAAATAATGAATCAAAGGAGGGAGGAAGAAGAAGAGACTCGGAGCAGGTTTTTGTAATTATGGCTATCTTGGTGAGACAAAGCTTTTAATGGATTTCACCCACCATAACTACATCAATGTTAATGAGGGATTGTTGGTTTTCTCGAAGATATGTGTAACTGTCCGAATGAATGAAGTTGTTTTAGGGTTGAGAGTATTTAAAGATACAGTCCCATTAAATTTAGGGGCTGAATCTTTTATAAGGATAGATTTTGGGGTTGTCAACACTTGTCATCTTATATTATGTTAAAAGGGATAGATTTAGATTATAGGCAAAAACATAAATAAAAATTATTAATATTTTTTTTAAAGCTTAGTAAAAGTAGGGAAAATATGAACCGAGAACCGAGCCAGAGTGAACCACTCAAACCGAATTGAATAAAACCAGTTCGGTTTAGATGGTTTATGTGTGTTTTTATTGTTTTGGCTCGAATCGAACCGAACCGAGCCAAACCGAATCCGAAAACCACATATGTGTAAACCTAAAACCGAATCAAGTAAAGTTGGTTCGGTTTGGGTTGGACCGGTTCGGCTTGGTTTTCGGTCTAGTTTTCAGTCAGTTTTGCTCACCCTTAAGTAAAATTATACATTTGCTCACACTTACAGCACAAGGTACAGTTGAACTATAGCTTCAAGCCATGGCACAAAAAATGCTGCCACGTCAGCAAAAGTGCTATAGCACCAAACTTGCTATGGCACTAGATTGTGTGGCTCTCTCGTTAGCTTCAAGCCATGGGCAAAAAGTGGTGTCATTGGTCCACACATACCCCACTAAATACATATATACAACATAAAAAGACAAAAAAAAGGAAATGCTCTTAGCGCTATGCTATGGCACCAAATCGTTGGCTCAATTTTTTTAGGCTGTTACCATGGCTCAACCGTACCTCCTCCTCTTATTAAAAAGTGTAGGTAAAACAATACATTTGCTCATATTTACTAAAAATGTAGGTAAAAACTTAAACTTTTGCTCTCTCTTTTATATTTAGTGAATGTGAACATATATTAATCAACTATGATTACAAATTATAAAAATAAAAATGACATTTTACCATAACCAAAACCATAAACAATACTTTGCTAAAACAAAAATAATACTGTCTACCAGACATACTACATATCGATACAACAGAAAAAGAATTCTCACACGCCTTTTTAAAACATACATTTGATAAGCATACAAAACTTACTATCTCTGATCCAATTTCACTCAATACCAAACTACCAATGGTCATCATTTTCACCTACAATAGATTCATGACTACATTTTCACCTAACAATGCTCTCCTATTTATATAAGTGTAAGTAAACATTCAAACATTCTCACTCTACTGCACACTTTTTGCTTTTTAAAAAAAGAGAAGGTAAAATTAATAATTTTTTATTTCACAAACTTAATACCCTTTTAAAAAGTGTAGATAAATAGGATTAGACTTCACCTAAAAAATCATAGTTTTAAAAAAAGGTGTAGGTAAAAACTTCATATCTCCTCACACTTTTTTAATATGTAAGCAAAACTTACACTTCTCAAAATGTGTGGATGTGCCATTTGTACTGAATATAGCACACGACAAGCCAACAAATAGTCGTATATTAGTGACATATTAGTGTGCTATCTGTTAACTTGAACTTGAGTTATATGTGCTCTATCTATATTTTCCAATTATATCGTCTTATCTTTTATATTTTCTTCGTAAACACTAGCATGTACCGAGCAAACCGGCGGATATAAATATGTAGTTATTTATCGTATTTTGATTTTTAGTGGTATACAATTATAGTATGTATTTAATGGTTTACCAGTTTGATAGTTTTAAAAAACAAATGTCGTGTTTAAACTCAGTAATTAATTAATATTAAAACAAATATATAAGAGAGGTTCCACGAGGATAACTTTTATTGAAAACTGTCCAATAAAACGATGTCAAACTCATATTAGAACCGATTGGAAACTTAATGTAACACCCCCATTTTTGACATATAACAGCGGAAGCTAATCTGGGGTATTACTTCAGGAATCACATTCACAATAATAGAAAACGACTCAAAAGAGACGTTTTGAAAATTTAGTTATCATTCAATATCATATTAGAGTTTTACAAAGGAGGTCTCAAAATCTACATGAAAACATAAAGTTTGAATGATAACAAGTTTAGCCATCTTCAAGTCTGTGTCACTCCGTGCCATAAGTTGCTCAATTACCTGAGATAAACATGCTAAAAGGGTCAACACAAAGGTTGAGTGAAATTCGTAGGTTTATGATAAATAGTTGAATACAAGTCATCATAGACAGTGGGTTACGTTGGTATATACCCATAAGTGTTTGAAATGGTTGAATACAAGTTAATATGATGGTAATAATTGCAACGAATACAATTATCATGGAAAACAGTATTATTGCGTCTAAGCTCATGGCACACAAACTGACTTGTGTATATATCAATAATGATATATATAATGATAATGGCCCCCGGTGTAGGTAATTTCCATATACCTATGTGTAGCACCTCGAAAAAATTTAGAACATCTCGTTATTTTACGTAAAAGTATGTATCGCAAGCAATTGCTAATTGTCGTTACCCTTCCAATAAAAGTCATTCTTCCAACGACATACAATATTTTGTGCTAGTCATAATAACGCACATAAATCGTCATTTGTCTTACGGATCAAAAAGGGGTACTTTAGAGATCACGTAACAATAAAAAAAATCATATTTTTATTTTACGCCGCGCGAAACAAAAATCGCACGACTATATTATTTTGTGAACCCATTCATACTTCAATAAATAAAATATAAATGAGCCAATAATTAGACTTTACTAAA
>BQNB010007800.1:52258-63798 GCA_026074375.1 Tanacetum coccineum | reverse complement strand
GCCAGAACTAACTAATACTACCAGACTTAACTGTTATACTACCAGTATTAAGTCTTTTACAATATATTTCCTAACATTTATCATATAACTTTATCTTTTACTTTCTTAGCGCGTGCGATGCTTATATTGTTTGATAATTGCTAAAGAATGTAAAAACAACCTTAACAGTGGTGTTTGGGAGAATATGAGTTATATAGTATGGCTAATGTATAAAACCACAAACTTGAGCTAAAAAAATAGTACTCAGCAGCAGTGACGGAACCAGAAAAATAGCATGTGGGGGGCAATTTTTTTTTTAACAATAACAACAAAATGTTGAAGAAAAACTGTGATCGAAATAATAAATCGAGTATTATTACTTAGAGATATATGATTTATAAGGTTTTAAAGTGTTAAATGTTATGTGAGCGGGGGGCAATTTGAGATTTGAGCGAGGGGCATTGTCGGAAAAAGGTTAAAAATTACATTAAATTCTTAAATTTTTCGACGAGAATGGGGCACTTGCCCCGGTATTCTTGCTATACATCCGCCCCTGCTCAGCAGTTTAGGCTGCAATATTCAGTTTAGGGCAATTATTTTAGGAGTAGTAGTCGCAACAAAACTTACTCTAATTATCAAACTATTTTAGGGTCATTTTACACATAACGGATCATAACTTCAATAAGCACATTTATGGCAGCCGCAATTCGATTGTGGTTGCGGCCATGCCAAGTGTTCCGGGTGGTTCCCACAATAGTAGGTCTGAGCCTTACAATATAAAGTTACTCTCTTTTATTTTTATAGGTTATCTTTTCTGTTTTAGAGGAATCACTATGTACTGACTTTTCCTCATCTACATCTTATTTGTTTGCAGCCTGAAGAGCTAAACTCTTACGGATTTAAACGGTTTCAGATAATATCAGATATTATATATTGTGGGTTTTTGGGTTTACCAGCTTAGACGACCCGGTGACGCCGTTATTCTGCAGAATGCCTTTCTTAAAGGTTTGTGGAATTTCAGCCGCCATTCATTATTGATGCTTTTTGCACTTTTTTTAATGTGTTTGTACTTTCCGTGATGTTGTTCAGAAATGGCAACAGATCTGCCTGGACCTACTTCAAGCTGCAGAAGACGAATCAAGCAATCTGAATTAGTCTTTTTCGGCTCACATACCGGAAATCTACAACAGCTTGCTGCTCAAATCGCTATATGAGCAACTCTGTACCATGTATTATTTTGCTATCAGGTTGTAGGCTATTAGCTTCCATTCTAAGGTAACTCATTTTATAAAATGTGATCTCAGGTTCTTCGTTAAAAGGGCACTTATTGTGATAAGTTGACATTATTTTTCTATAATATTTTGACCTAAACAAGGCGATGAGCTAATGATAATGTAAATGTTTTATGTAGGTGCCTCAAGTTTGTGGCAAGATGAATCAGTTGGGTGAGATTGCAATATGATTTAGAAATTGAATGGGTTAGGACGGGATGTGTTGGACATATCTATCATCATGATATAAAAAGAAAAAAAGTACACTCAAAGAGTCAAGATGAGATCCATCTTCTTCTTCATTCTTCACTCAGTGTTTTCGATTCAAGTGATTGGTGTATCTACTATCGAGCATACGGGTATTTCCTTAATTTTATCGTTCATTTGTATAATTATTTTACTCATTCATTTATTTATATCCGTGCAACAACCATTTTGGGGATATGCTATGCGGGCTACCTGTAAAATGGGGAATTTTCGGGGACTTATAAAATGGGTTCAGTTGAGCTGTGTTTTATCTCCAACGGGTCAATAAACAAACTTTAAAAACGTATCGAAGATAGAAACAATATGTTAGAAAGGTACCAAAACGTATCGAAACTTAGAACCTTCGTTTAAGTTGTCTTTTTATACTCTATAAATTACATTAATTATATATAAATTTCATAAAGTGGACAAAAATAGTGTGCATCGAATGCGTCTACCCAATTGAACACCTGTGTGTTTCACTGTTTTGCCACATCTACTATACCATTCCCATTGCTAAGTTTTACATTTTAACTATGTTTTCAAACTAAAGTTACATACTTAGGAAGTATCATATGTGCTGCAAGCAGCATGTAAGTTTGGCTAATGGAGCTTTAGGGATGAGCACGGTACCATTTTGAACCTTGAATGACATCGTGTACGTAATCGGGACATTATGTTTTCTTTCGATCGTTACATACTGATACAAAACCAACAAGCCACATCAGGCAACAAGGATACAAAACAAATAAAACAGCCACATCAGGCCGAACGAACAGAACTAAGAAAAGAAACATTACACCACACACACTAGAGAGCAGTTTTGAGCAACCAGTCTCTTGAGTGAGTACGAAGGGCAAGGTTGTTAGCAAAACATAGACGGAACCAATATGCAGCTGATGAGCCAAGTGAAATGACGTCGCTGACCTACATTTTGCTTGGCTTATAAACACACATATTGGCCGTGATGAGTCTGCGGGGGCAGGGGGTTAAAACTGAGATTCTCCGCATCTTGGCGGGGCAAGTTATTACAGTTGCAGCCATGGCGGACGTATCCTTTCTTCGGTCCCTTACCTGTCTGAGCCTGATACGCACGACTATGTGTTTGTAGCCATGGCGGGTTGGTTACATTGTTATCCCGGCCCGCACGCGCAAGTCTGAGCCAAATAGTTTCACTTTTGAAATCCCAGAAGCTATCTTATGCTACTGTTTATGAAGGTGCTTCTGATACGGGTAAACCCATATGTATACAGTGTGACATAAAAAATAAAAAAATTCATCCCGTTGGGGGTTACGGTATGAAAGCTTCTGCGGCTGTGATGATTACTGTAATATCAGCGAGATATTCCTCCCCTAACTTGGTGAGGCAACGACCGGATGGCATAGCATACGTGGCCGCTGTGCAACCGGATTACTTTGCACCCTTAGCAGAACTCAGATACTTCTATGACCTGACCACCTTATACAGATCTGAGCCTAATCGTTTATTGCATGTCAATTTGATGTGTTGTGGATTATTATTGCAAAACTGAACATACTTTTGCAAGCTGCGGCTATACTTTTTTTTTGAGAAAAGGGAGATTGCTGTCATCCAGTTTTATTGGAACCAGGCCTTTATACAGTACTGGCAAACTTGTGTGTGACACCGCGTGCCTGGATTTAATGAAGCTGTTATGAATTGTTGGACTAAAGTTGAGAAGGCCATTGAATGGTCTAGTTAGAGTTTAGTGACAGAGGTGGATAGCGTTGTAGGATGCGATGGATCGTGCGTTATGATATAGGGAAGACTAGGTGTCTATTGCATACTTTTAAATACTTTTAACGTACATTATTTTGTTGGACTGAAGTTGAAAGCCAGTGAATGGTTATTTAGGTTTGGAATGGTTATGAATGCATTTCGCTTTTTATATCTTATAGAAAAGAGAGGATAGAAAATGAAACGCCCATATAACTGCTAACCTGTTTAGAAATAGTAAATGGCCGAATATGACTATGCGCATATTGTTTTCCGTGCAATCCCAAACACCCCCACATGTTAGCATCCCCCGTCACTCAAGGTAGGTAGTTAGTTTTTAAATTTTCTGATTGTATGCTTGCTGTTACCTCTGTGTTCAGTTTTTTTTATTGTTTTCTTTCTTTGTACATAGATTCTGCACATGCTGATGCTTCATCTTCAAACCACCAGAAAAGAACATGTCAACAGACTCGCCCAACAGTATCCCAGTGAGAAGGTCATCGTATGTTTGAATCAGAAGGTAACCATAATTTTTTTTTGCTTTTCTCAATACCTTATGTTGTTATTCCAATGGATTTATATATCCTTTTTTCTCACAGGCTTTGCTCAAACAGCGGTATTCTCAGAATCTTCTCAACAGCCGCTTGAGGTTGAATGGGCTTCATATATTCAACCGTCAATCCCCCAAGCTCACATGCCTTGCGATGACGATGTTCAGCACAACGCCGTAGTTAAAGGTTTGTGTAAATCATGTGTTGCTTTATTGCTCATGCAAATGCAAATATTTGTTTAAGCTTTTTGCTTTCTTCACCACGACGTTTAGAACCATCATCAGATGTAGGCGGATCTTTTTAAGCTGCGACACCAGAAATCTTCGGTCTGAGCTGAACTTTAGGCGTCCCACACTCGCAGAATGAGAATCCACTCGACAGAATATCAAGTGACGGGCTCAAAGAGGTCAGATACAGAGCACTTGCACGCGTCCTGCAACTTTGAAACGTATGTGAAGTGTATCCGTTGTTTTAAATTGAAAATTTCGGACAGATTGTGTGAATTCAGGAATAGCATCAGATGTGTAGGGAACTACTTCAGGTTGTGGGAAACGCATCACCTCCCAAAATCTCGGTTCCGATGTCTTCCAAGTGCAGCCTCACATTGGTGTACGAAATGTAAGACCACGCCTCTTGGCTAATTTTGCAGACGTTGTTGATTGCAGCATCCTTGGGGTTACAGTCTCTCCAAAATCCATCCACAGGCTCCGTCTTCATTCACACTGAAGGTGATTTTTTCTTCTTTATACTTTCTCTTTACATAGTTAATATTTATAATTGTTGTTCGTTCTTTATATCTTCTTTTCTACGAGTATTTCGCTTGCGAAAGTTACTGATTGTGAAAAAAGCTAGATTGTAGCAAATGCCTAGGTCTTCTTATAGTTAAGAAGTACTATTACTTAGATTAGGAAATTGGGTTAGCAAAATAATTGTTAGGGAGAGATGTTATCTTTTGATGCCAACACGTCGTCGAAAGATGCTAATCCCACATTCAGGCAAAAGTAATTTGCCTTATCGTTGAGGACACCAAGCTAATTTCAGCCAACAATCTGTTGGACTGTTCTTTTAATTTTTGTGTTGTATGGATGCTAATGTTCTCAAATAGTAATTCGCAAGCTTTATTTGTAAACGATAGAATTGCATGCGTAATGTGTTATAATTTTAGTTTTTTTTTTCTATGTTTGGCGATAAATTCTCAGTTGTCAGCATTCATTTATTGCCGTTCTCGATTTTTCATCTTACATTATCTTTATTTTTAGGTTATAGATGTTTAATCCAGCATAAATTATCTTGAATAACTTTTGCTTTTTAAGATAATTTAAGCATTATTTTGATAGTTAATCCACCTTGTTTTCTAATCCAAACTATTGCCTTAATAATAATAATATCCTAGGTTCCAAACACCCATCAAATAGCACATGGTCTGTACCAATACACTGCGGTCTGTCCCAAACACCTGCTATACTACTTTTGTGTCCAACACTAATTGTATTTGCATAACCAATTAACCAAATGATGCCCTTACACGCATTGTATAACGAGTCTTTTGACTCTTGAAAGTAATTGATTACAACTTTCAGACTACAAGAGGGAAACAAATATGAGAAGAAATCATAACATTCACATGTGGGTGGGTTGAAACAGGGAATTTTTTGGTACAATTGACTTGGAAACACAACTACCTTTAGGAGTTCTTTGAAAATTGAATGTAGTTTTTTATGGTGTAACTGTTCTTAGAGCTATTTGTGGCTTGTGGTATTGGATTATAAGATGCATGTTATTAATAAAATACATCGTCAATCTATTTGCAGATTCTCATTAGCCATTATTCAAGGACTATCTGTGGAAGATAAACTTGGAGCTGTCTTATGTTGAGTTTGAGTTACGAGAATGCAAAAACCAGTATGATGGTTTTGTTTATTATGGAGTGATCAGTACTGTTTCAGATGAGAAGTCCAAGCTTGGAATAAAGTATATTGTACCTCAGATTTGTGCAAACAGTTTAGGTTTTTATAAGATTATTACTCTTGCGGAAGAAAACGGAAATAACATGTTTCATTTTGGTATCGTGTGGATACACTTGCGTACGCAAACACCCCGCAGTAGAGAGCGGGCTTATATGCTCGTTATCTACATATAGTAGGAGGAGCTGTCTTATGTTGAGTTTGAGTTACGAGAATGCAAAAACCAGTATGATGGTTTTGTTTATTATGGAGTGATCAGTACTGTTTCAGATGAGAAGTCCAAGTTTGGAATAAAGTATATTGTACCTCGGATTTGTGCAAATAGTTTAGGTTTTTATAAGATTATTACTCTTGCTGAAGAAAACGGAAATAACATGTTTCATTTTGGTATCGTGTGGATACACTTGCGTACGCAAACACCCCGCAGCGGAGCGCGGGCTTATATCCTCGTTATCTACATATAGTAGGAATGCTAGCTGTTCTTGCTTAACAGGTACAAGAAACAAAAGCTAGTAATGCACTTCCTATAACACCAAACCGGCAAATGAATCCCGGGTCCAACTTTTGGCGTGAACAAGGGTCGACAAGTTAGTGATTCATGCTACAATCAATGTCACCATAACCTTTATAAAGGGATTCATCAGAATTATAAAGATGACATTCTCACGGCTTGTGAAATTTAATTAGTCATGGTGTTAGACAAACGACAACGGCATATTGTAACACCCCTGCCCGGACATAGGAACGGGATGTCACAAAGAACGACAAAGCAGCTAAACCTGAAAGACCAATTTTATTGATAAGAAAGGTTTTGATAGAAATTAAAATTTTCTACTAGAAAGTTCAACATGTGCTATTTCAAAACACTAAGTTCAAAAAATCTAGTCTCTAAATCCATAATCTCTAAGGTCTAGCTAGCTCTCGTCAAACATCCCTTTTAACCCTGAGTACTTGTCGCGGAAGAAAAAAAATGTTGTTGAGCTAATTGCTCACTGCGCGGATGTAGATAACAAATAAAATAACAATAACATGATATACAATAGTGCAGAGAGAAATACCAAGAGATCGTAAAATAATTTTCCCGTCATACCAACACCTCAACACCAGAGTAATAAAAGAATATAAGGCTGAAGGAAAAGGTTGGGAATTTATACCGAGTATCCTACATCATATCATATCATATCAAGTGCACTCCACATGCTAAAAATCATATAAACGGAAGGTGTGTATGGCACTACATCACTCGACCACATGGCCATATCAGACCATAAACATATCATATCATAACATTGCCAAGGATGCATCCATACGCTTCCCTGAGTACTCAAATCATAATCATAATGCTCTCGCCATACGGCTCCCACGCGAGCAAATCATATCATAAATAAAATCATTGAAGACTAATCAAATAACATACATTAAAGGAGAAGAGAGGTGATTCTAGAAAGAGAGTGGGCTGGATGAACTTTTGAGAGAGAAAGTAAACATGGAAATAGAAATTGTATTGTGTGTGTGAAAAATGAATAACCAACCTACCAACCACCTTTCCAAGGCATGAAGAGGTGTTTATATACTTACTTAGCCAGACATGGATGGGCTTATGGGCTTTGTCCATGGGCCTTTTCATAAGCTAACTATATAAGTTTCCAAAAAATAACTAAACGAGCTATCTACTGATATCAATGGAAGTGACCGACACTTTTGTATTTCTAATAATCTCCCCCTAAAGGAGGTCACTCTAATTTACAAAAACATAATCCTAGCATACAATGCTTCAACATTAGTCTTGAGCTCGTAGTCTTTAAATTCAATCATTAGCTTGTGAATTGATGCAGTGATCATTGAATTTAGGCTTTGACTTGTATCATTGATTTGACATGAATGTGATCTTGAGCATCTTAAGATCATCAACCAAGCATAATCTCTTTTTGCCATCTTGAAATCTTTGCCATCTTGTGAACTTATGACTTCTGGACCGACATGCTCATACCTTTCTTGATTTGATAACTTGAAGAGCTTTAATAATGCATCTTTCTTGAGGTTCTTTAACTTTAACACTTCGTCACTTCAAGAAGGACGTACGGTATCAGAGTAGCGGAAGTCTTGAAACATGTTCTTGAGCTTTCATGATGTCTTTATATTTGTCAGTCGGGTATGAGCATGTGGCTATGAATCTTTGAGTCAGCTAGAATCATGTACCTTCACCTCCATCTTTAAGTATCATGCATTAAACCAGTTAGCAATAAAGCGGGGAGACGAATATGGCTTTGTCATTCACCCGTGTTTAGTTGGAGTAACCTTCGAATACGTGAGGATCGACCTGTGATCAGGTAGATTCAATTTAAGTAGAATCTCCTTGACAGGATTTCCAGCTTGCAGTATTGAATCTTTATAACACGTGTGTATTAGATTCATCATACTCAACATGTTCTCATTATCAGAACGTCTCAAAGCAGACATCACGATAAGAGTGAACCAGTGAGTTAGTGTCTCACCGATTGAATAGAAAAATCGATTTGAAAAATCAATCGACGTGTCACTTGCTAAAGTGTTTTTGTAATACATCGAGAGTGTGAATCATTTCAAAAATTCATCATCAAACAGTTTCCACAAGCTTGATTCATATAGAATCACACCATCATTTCTTTCCAGTTGCCACAAGCTTGATTCATATAGAATCGCACAAGTCACCTACCAAGAGCTTGTTTGATGTTGGCTCAAGCAGGATTTCCATCGTCATTGTGAATACTTAAGTATCACTCTGATGTCCTGGCAAGATCATAAGGATAATGCGTAGGACTATTATATTATTACTTGTTTTCACAATGTGTGAGTAACAAATACATTTGAATAGTATCCTAGTGAGATTTATAGATGATCTCTTTTGGCTCTAGACTTAATAGTGCACTTTGGTTTTAGTGATCGAAGGCTGGAGCAGACTGTCACCTTTTCAATACCAACTAACTCGGAGTGAGAAAGTTGATAGAAATGCGTGTAATCTTCGTGAGAAATAAAACAGAAATCTTTTGAGAGATTCTGAGTAGCTAGAGAGGGTTGTGCATTGCATCACTGGGTCCATGATGTTAGTCTTCAATGTCAGCAATCATCTTTGTAATTCTAGACAGCAAATGTATTGACCCGGTTTCTGCCTAAGTGTAAGGAGGGCTTCTTTCTTTTTACCCTTTATCTTAACTTTTCTTTTTAATTATTCAACCCCTTCAGCGCTTACCATTTCTTTTTCATTCTTCAACCCCTTCAATGCTTATCGAGACTTCATAACAACACCTTGTTGGGTTTTGTTCGAGTGTTGCTCGCATCTCATTTCGGCATTATTCCTGATTCTCACTTTTTCTCCTTTTGTATCATACCTAAGGACTCCTACACTAACTAGTGGATATCCCTGGGAGAATCCCTCCCGTTCTGGCTAGATCCATGTGACTATGAATACCTATGCCTACACCGCCTTATAACATCATATATTTAAAGTACATGGTCGACACTTTTGGGTATTTCCATCTACAATCCTTCAAAACCATTGAAAAGTTCAATCAAAGTGTTTGATATAAATATCAAAAAGATTTACACTTTGAGAGTTTTTCATTATCACTAAAAGCTCCCCCTTAACATGTGCATCGTAATCGTAGTACATGCTAAGTGTAGAGTGCATTGAGTCCATTTTATATGATCACATTTCAGTACAAATTAGATGCAGCTTAATGACATTTTCTCCCCTTATCCAAAATGTTAACCCCCTGATATTTTGGATATCAATTGATTAAACGTTTGAGGACAAAATGTTACACAATATATATAAGAAACATTTTAATGCTCCCCCTTAATATTTAAGGGTATATAAGACAGAGTTGAGTACAATAATTTGAAATTTTTTGAATTTACTAAGAAATTCTTGAAAATTTTGTACTCGAGCACTCCTTATTATCACCATTAAATCTATACTACATATATACAAATCCACAATTTTTTATTATTTACGAGGTATGACCTGTTATGATGAGGGCATCATATGATAAATCATATGGTCCTTTGCAGTAGTCGAAAGTCTCCCTCGTACGGTCTCCCACCAATAAATTTTTCCAGGCTCCGCATGATCCTTCTGTTCTTGAGTTGTTTATCAATCGCTTGAATCATAGCTCCCGCCCTGTCTATGTCTACCTTTTTCCAGTACGTCTGTGGTAGATACTTCATCCTGATTCTCTTCAGAATATCATCAAGAGCAGTCTGAACGTCATTGAGTGTACCATCATTGAATTTGTAGAGTTCATCGATACGCATTAATCTGTTCTTTTTGTCTTTATTCTGATATATAAAGCCTTTAGGATTTGGGTATGCTGAGTATGTTGCCAATCTTTTGAGATTTGATCTGTACGTGTCTGGCCTTGTAAGGTTGAGCTTCTTTTGGTAACTTTCGACACCTAACTGAAGATCTTCCACACACCTTTGGATGACAATGCTTCTTGTAAACATTCTTAATGAAACATTCAGAGCAAGGAGTTCTTTAATAGTGAGGTTTGTCAGCTTGCCTTGAACTAGAAGTAGCAGCATGTCTTCAATTTATTGTAAGCAAAGCCTCTTGTAATCGCCTTCTTTGAATTTATACAGCTTGTCATCATTTCTACGAATAGTGATCCAATCCAAATACTTGCAATTATGCCATTTGACAATCTAAAGCTTTGTAATAGCAATGATTATGTGCCTAGAGTAGACATCACGAGCAGATTCCTTATTGACAGCAAATCCATAGAATTGCTGACACTTTTGACCCTAGTGAGAGATTCCCCATAGTGCATATTTATCGTAGATAACCGGCACAGGACTCCACATGGTGTTTGGAACCAGTCTTTAATCCATTTGATATGCCCATAATCTGCAGCCTTGGTCTTCGTTACTGAAGTTGCATAAGTTTGACTTGAGGTACCACCCCTTAGATACGCAAGGTCATTGTTTATGAAGTGATCAAAAGGTATAACATGTCGACCTTGTGAATTAGGTATTAAAGGTAAGGGCTTGCGCAGATCATGTGGATATTGCTGGCCTTCAGGGTTGTTCCAGTCAAGCTGATCAGTAGTTTCCTTGTAGACTTCTTCAAGAAAATATTCAAGTTTTACTAGACTCTTGCACGACTCTTTCATCAGCTCGAATGTTAGACCAGCTAATAATTCAAGAGACAGAATATCAACTTTGAGCCGATTCATCACGAATGCTGAGAAGTCTAGAGGAGTATCCATTAGCTCATCAAACAAGTCACGCGTATCTTCTTTCTGAGCCAAAGTACTTAGCCAAGGTTGAACAGGTCCATGAGCAGCAGGCAAAGTCTTGTTCCAATCATGATCAGGAGTCGGAGGTTTTGCTAGTTTTTGAAACCAATTAGGAAGTTAAGAGGTCTCTTCATCAGGTTGATCTTCAGTAACTCCTATTACGAACTCTTGATGTGTGGGTTCTTCCAAATCTTTGGCAGTGTGTATTGGCTCCTATGCTTGAGCAGATTTGTCAGCAGACTCGTGATGAGATTTGGACCCTTTAGTAGACTTGCCAATTGTCTTGAAGGTCTTTCCTTTGGTGCACTGGTTGACTCTGGTTCTTTTCCAGCTCTTTTTCTCTTGGACCCCCGGTTTAATCCAGCGAAGGGTTCTTTGCCTTTATCCTCATCATCTCGACATCTTTTAAACAAGACAGTATCTCCATATGTGTCAAGTATGAGTTTGTCACTTTCATAAGCGTCAACCAATGCTTTATAGAGATTATTCTGTTCATCAGATCTGTATATTGACTTATT
>BQNB010007800.1:4331-51249 GCA_026074375.1 Tanacetum coccineum | reverse complement strand
TTTTAGTTTAGATAGTTATTGCTTGTTCATATTGTGATTTGATTGAACATATAACTCGGATCTATACATTTTTGAAAGTATAGTTTTTAAAACGTAAAACGAACGTGTAAACTATTCAAACCCCCCTTCTAGTTTCCACAGTACATACAAATCCAAATCTGATACACCTGAAAAGGATCTTCAATCATACAAGCGTTGGTGAAGGACGACCTGATGCGAGTCCTGAGCATTCTATATTTGCAGGTGAGCGCTTTATTTTGATTCAGTTATGCTTTCTTTTCATTTGGTAGTGCTTTAACTGGAAACAGGGAAAACGGGTCAAGCGGGTCGCATTCAAACTGCTTATAGAGAGGCCATTTTGGATTGCTTATATAAATTGTTTCTAATCAAGAGGCTATTTAGCATTCCTTACTGAAATTATAACTCATAAAAGGGATGTTTTAGATTGCTTAAGGGACTTTGTCATAAATATTCTTATCCTTTTATAAGCAGTTACAATTAGCAAGTCCAAACAGCCTATGTAAGAAGCTTTAGCAAACAATCCTAAACAATCCCTTAGGAAGAAGAATTAGGCATTAGTAATCTCTTACAATTCCTGATATACTGCAGTTTCAATAAGCAAACCCAAGTAACATAATTTTCTCCTTAAAAATGACACACAGATGGGGTGCCAAAATTGGTCTCAATGTGTTATCATCTTTTTAGACAAAATTGTTACTCGCTCTTATCTGAATGCTATTATAACAATAGTCCTTACCCGCATACTTTGTTACATATGATATCTTTAGTGCTCTGTGTTGGAAATGCAACCAAAGGAGTTGATTCAGTTGAAGCGTGAAGCAATGTTGAAACGTGGATTCTATGTCAACCCAGGAGCTAAGATATTGTTCATCATCCGTATCCGTGAGTAAGTCTTTCTTATATGACTTCAAAACAAACCATCTCCATATCCTTAAACCGCACCACTTTTCTGTAAACATGTAGCTTTTAGGGCTGTTTGGCTATGGCTGCTACTTGCAGAATAACGAAAAACATGTATAATAAATTACTCGTAATAAGTACATATTCTAATATGGGTAGCATTTGGAGGAACAAGGAGTGCTGCTATATTTTTATTGATAAGAATGTAGACATTTCTTTTTATATATACTATGATACTAAATCAACAAACGTTTTATAAGGAGGCGCAATCGAGGCTGGTGCAAATTTGGATGATAAAGACTATTTGGACTCCTTGATCTAGGTTAACACATGTTATCGACTTGAACCATAGAATGGGTGATAGAACAAAATCCATCAACTTTTATGTGTAGTAGACCCATTTAACGATTAAGGTGGTGTTTGGATATGCTTAAATAAGCACTTTTAAATAACCTTCTGATTCAATATTGCCTATTTATACTCGAATAAGATGAGATAACCAGAAGTCATTTAATACAAAATAGGCTAAAATAATGCTATGCAATACGAAGGACAGAGCATGGATGTCTTCTGCTAGATTGATCGCCTCAAAGGATCATGTACCCTTTTTATTCGATTATTGTTTTCCTCTAATTATTTTCTTTTGTGCAGACTATCATCAGCTCAAATTCTTTAAGCTCTACAAAGGAATGCAAAAATGTAAAAACCATTTGCAGGGTACTTTGTTTCCTTTTTTTGTTATTAGCCTAAAGCTATACACTATCTAACATACTTATATTCTTTTTTATCTTTCGCTATGACCATAAAGGGTAACCTTGATCCCAAAGATCTCATAGCATTCAACTAAAACAGGAAAAAAATTGCAGATGTCGTGATACCAAATAAACAAAAGGACCAGAACCTGAATCAAATTGATGGCGCGAAAAAAGGGTAAGAAGAAGAAAGACGGGAGGACCATTTGCTTATCATGCCCAGACGATCCTCAAGGTCTGTTTACACAACAAAGATATTCAGCAACCATAATTCCACTGCATCCCACATTATATAGATTGTTATCTAAGTCACTAGGATTCACATGAACAGTTTGGTAATTAAGAGAGTATAGGAAAGAGCACAATCATTAGTAATATAAACAATACCTTTTTGAATTTGTGTGGCATGATATTCAGTTTGATATACATTTACAGACGGGGTAGCATGAATAAAATTGCTTTGTTGATTGCTTCCCGAATTTGATGATTGTCTACCATTTACACTAGACTCAACAATACACAACGTAACAATTCTACTACTTTTAACAACAAATTCCATAAATTCATTGACTTCCAAATCATCACATACCTCTACAATATCATTATCCGAATTGTAAGTTACCATAAAATCACTATTAGCATCGATTTCTAGCCTCTCGGATACCGCTTCTAGTAAACATGAATATGATGACAACAATGGTAAAATTAGTGTACGTTTTACACAATTTAAAGGCATATACTCCAACGCACCATCTACTCTTTCCCATGCACCTCCTTTACACACACGTATTTTGACGGTTTCTTTGACGGATTCCATGGCAAATTTGAGGTTTTTGTTAAATTTTTTTGAGTTTTTTAGTGAAAAACACGGAATTAAGCAAGAAATAACAATATAACATGCTTTATCCAAAATCTGCAAGAAAATCTCGCAAAAAACAGAAAATCTCGCAAGTTTTATCCACAAGTTTGCGATATTTCAAAAAATATCGCAATTTTTGCGATATTTCTGAAAAATATCGCAAATTTTTGATATTTTTATCTAAAATTTGCGATATTTTTCAGAAATATCTAAAATTTGCGATATTTTTCAGAAATATCTAAAATTTGCGATATTTTCAAAAAATATCGCAAATTTTAGATATTTTTATCTAAAATTTGCTATATTTTTCAAAATTATCTATATTTTGCGATATTTCTACAAAATATCGCAAATTTTTGATTTTTTTTGAGAAATATAATGTTTTGCGATATTTTCTAAACAAATCAAAAATTTTCGATTTTTTTCTCAATTTCGCAAAAGTGTCAAAATTTGCGATTTTTATGGGTATTTTTGCATTTTGGAAAAAAAAGGGTAATTTGTGAAATGGGGTTGAAAAATTGGGTATTTTTGTGATTTTCCCATTCTATTTTGGATTCATACCTTTACAGAGTACAATAATCAAAAGTTAACTTGAAGTAAAAAATGCCGTGCTAGATTAACCGATCATGCGACTCTTAAGAGTTTCGCGACACGTGTCATTTTTTATTGACAAATGTACTAGCGTTTGGTGAGTTTTTCTTGCTAGACAGACGTTTATATAATTTTATGCGACTAAAATTTGAAATATAAAAAATTAAACGCATAAATTAACCGTACAAAAATACGATAGCTATAAGTCGCACATAAAATAACCGTGATTCTAGCAAGAAAAAAAAACCCACCAAATAATCATACTTTGTAATTAGGAAAATGGCATGTGTCAAATTTTCATCTTTTAGTCACCTTAGATTTCAAAAATTGATAGTTGTTCTTATGGTTTCTACTTTCTACAAATAAAAACATAATTATCTTTTCAACAAATTATCATAAATTTGTATAACAAACATAAATGGTAATTATATATATATTTGAGATCCGTTGACTTACTGTTCATTTTAAGCACTTTGTTTTTTTATTACAATTGCTACCAGGGCCCAAAAAAGAAGCCTAAAAAAATTTTTAAAACCCGGCCCCAATTAGTTTAAAAAAAAAAAAAAAAAAATTGCTGCACAAAATAAGGGAGGAAAAATTTTTTACAAAAGTACCGACGCATTCAGATAAAAAATACCCGCGGTAACATTTCCGAATTGACTTAAACAGTGTCATTTTACACCATGAGACCAAAAAAATGAATTCGCAAAAAAAATAAAAAAATAAAATTTTAACGTCACGCAACAACGCGTAAGACCATAAAAAAAAACAAATTAAACACAATACTCGAAAAGTAAACCCGCATATTAAATATGAACCTGTGACAAAATAATCATCGCACAAAATTAAAAGAAAAAAAAAAGAAATTAATGACACGCAACCAACAGCTCGAAAAAATAATGCCCCGCAGTAGACGCGATGAAAAAAATAAACTTACACTATAACTATAAAAAAACGAGAAAAAAAAAAAATTAACGCCCCACAACAATACACGAAAAATTAAAAGCCCGCTAAACAACGACGCGAATATCTCGCTGTTTATTGTCATGTATGTAATTGAAGTCCAATTTGATTATTCATTGAATGTAAATGGATAAGAACCACTTTAATTATATTATCCTAATCCAGCTATGGAGTAAATAAGTAATTGGGTGAAGAGGACAATATCTTTTTAATCAAGTTGATGAATCAAATCAATTAGCCAAGTGGGTTCTAAATGATTAGTCACTCTGGTTTCTGTGGGCAAATACTTTTATCCTCTATGATCATAAACAGATTATTTATACGTGTCGTACCATAGCATAGACATGATTAATTATTTATAACCCTACCACTTTGTAAAGTTGAAATGTTACCTAACACATAGCTTCAGAAATTTTATCTAATCACTCTCTATGGTTTGTAAGGCTAGGCACTATAAAATCATCAACGACCTACATTTTCTTTTGTCTTATCAGCTTTTTTTTCTCCGATAACTAACTGATGACTTTTTGTTACTACAAGACGATTTTCATTTTTTTCTCAATTTTTTTAACAAAATTAAATTTCATTAAAAATAAAAACATTACATAATAATAAAAAACATTACATAATAATTCAAATAACATTAAAACATTACAATAAAACAACATAATTAAAATAGTTCATATATTATTAAAAACGATACATAGCTATATAAAAACGTAAACATATGAAATTAATCTGATTCCTATTCTGAATCAGATTTCACTCCAAATTCCAACCTGAATAACTCATCATAAGCTTGTTCTTGCTTAATTCTCCCCTCCCACTCTTTTTCAGCCATTGCTAACGTTTCTCTTAATGCATTTTCATCTAGAAGTAGTTATTGTTGCTCTTTCTAAGTGAGATATCCATCTGTAAGATATTCATCACCTATCTCACGTTCATCAGCTGATTCTTCGATCGTTGAAAATGAAGAAATGGGAGACATGAGTTGGTGCGTATGTTGTTGTGATGACGAACCACCCGTAAAAAATGAAGAAATGGGAGGCATGGGTGGTTTCTCGGGTGTTTTGGGTAGTTTTCTTATCCATAGCTGTTGGAGTTTAAAATTTGAATACATAATTTAAGAAGAGTTGTGGGAGAAAATGAATTACGGAAATGGATATTTATAAAACAAAAGTAGTCGTTGAAATTTAAAATTTGAATATTGAATTTAAAATAATAATACTGAATTTAAAAACATTATATAATAATAAAAAACATTATTATTAAAAAAATACATAATTATTCAAATACATTTAAAAAAACATTACAATAAAAATTAAAAACTTAAAATAAACTTCATTATTACGTCGTTGGTTAAATGAAGGCATTTCAATTTCTGTCCAGAATGATTTTTCAAAATTCTCCAACACGCCTCCATTGTAAAGGAATGTCCGTACCCATTTCAAATTCGGCTAACACATTTTGAAACAAAACCAGGTTAGAAGACCCGTTCTCGTCCATCCGTTGAACACTATCGTAAACGACACTAAACGCAGCAATTTTAGGACGAATTGAATGTTTCCATTTGGCGACGATGATATCGTATCCTCGAATAGCCCCCCACCCCTCCCCAATTATCATTATTACGTCGTTGGTTAAATGAAAGCATTTCAATTTCTGTCCAAGGAGGATGATTATTCAAAATTCTCCAACACGCCTACATTGTAAAGAGACGTCTGTGCCATTATTTAAATTCGATCTAACGCATTTTGACAAAAAAAACGAGTTTAGAAGACCCGCTCAGTGTCACTCCGTTGACACTAACGTAAACGCCCTAAATGCAGCAACTTATGACGAATTTGAGAATGTTCCATTTGGCGACGATGGTATCGTATTCTCGAATCCCCCCCCCCCCCCCCCCCCCCCCACCCCAATTTTCTTTCTCAAAGTTAGAAAAAACCTCCAACCAAACCCTTTTTCATGGACTCCCTGTGTCACGTACTTGTCATGGTCTGGCGTTGCACCCATCTATACACAACGTGATTCTCTTTTCGCTGTTGTCTATAAGTGTCGCCGTCTAAGCCTTTCCACGACGTATTTGCAAGTGGAAACCATTGTGTGTATAGAATGAGAAGTATAAATATAGAAAGCGTTTGAATGTGTGTATAAAAGGTGTCATGATTGGGTATTTATAAGTGTTTAATTTTTTAAATTTAAAAGATTTTTTATTATTAAATTGCAAATGCGTACCTCTTAAAACATCACACGGAGGACAAATAGTCGTTGGAACGACCAACAGTTGCCGCCGACCGACAAGCCGCTATGGTGGCGACCGAGCAAAGTCGTCGGATCGAGTAAGCCGAAGTCCGAGACCAAAGCGCCTAGCCTAAAAAGGAAGTTTCTTTTCCGTTTACACAAGTAGCTCAGATCTTTGTTTCCCTCTTATTAGAGACCCCGTAAACCTTTCTCTTCCAGGAATTAAAAAGCTAGAAATAGAACATATTATTAACCATACTTGATAAAAAAAAAAAACACGTAGGGCGTTTTGGTTCCCAGTAATTTGGATTTAGAGAATTTTAACTTTCTAGAAGTTTTAAATGTTGTAGAAATTTAAAATCTTAACTTACAATCTCATTGTCTGTTTGGTTCAAATATAACATGTCAAGTATTTGAGATTCTTATATTAGTAAATTACATATTGGTCCTTTGGTTACATATTCCAAGAACTTGCTGACCATTATCTTTAACCACAAAAACAAGAACCAAAATCAAATACACATCGATAGGCATAAAACGCAACAAGATATTTTCTCCAAATCAGATACACATCTAACACGAACATGTTAGCTAACATCAAACTTAAATTCGCTTCTTCGCAAACCCCAAATCGATTCTTTAAAATCATAAATCGTTTCAGTTGTTAACTAAAATTGGTATTCTTCATAAACCTAAAACTATCTTTAATAAACCCACTTGAGTTAAAAAAAACAAATTAATAACTAGAGAAGTAAAGAAAGCATAATTACTCTCATGTATCGATATGGATATGGAACACTCAAGCATGTTATGAAAATATTGCACATAATGGGAAGGAAAAAAAATGAGGAGAGAGAAGAGACAAATGAAGATGGGTCATACCAAGATAAAAAAAAGGGTAATTTTGTCTCAAATGGGACCACTAAACTACAGTATTAATTAGAATTTGAAATTCTCGTATCTTCCAAGCAATTATTAATTGCTCCAAAAAAGCCATTTCTAGCATTTTAGTAGGGGTGAGCAGAAGAAACCGAAAAAACAAAAACCGAACCGAAAACCGAAAAAACCGAATCGAAAAAACCGACCGAGAAACAAAAACGATGTTTTCGATGGCGGTTTTTAAATTTTTTTTGGGAAAAACCGAAATATTTCGGTTCGGTTTCGGTTTTGTTCAGAAAACCGAATCAGAAAAACCGAACCGAACCCAAAACCATTTATAATAATATATCATTAATATAAATAAAAAATAAAATAATTTACTAAAAATTTTAAATCATATTTATTTGATGATGAAATTAGTTATATATATTTTTTTTATCTTAATGTTTATATATATGTTTGTCGTGTACGTGTGTTTACTTGACAATATGTTGTTACAATGACAATGATCATACTATGTGTATTTTCACATGCATGTGTGTGTCTCTCATTTTATAAGTGTATAATTGTAGAAATGTTAAACATTATTTAGGCTCATATTTGATAAAAAAAATAAAAAAAATAACCAAAATTCTACTAAAACAAGTTTATTAATATAAATTAGCAAAAACCAAATTTAAAAAACGGTTTGAAACCGAAAAACCGAAAACCTAACCGCAAAGAACCCGAAAAAACCGAAAAACCGAACCGCAAAAACTGAGCGGTTACGGTTTTTGGTTTTATAAAAACCGAATATTTCGGTTTGGTTTCGGTTAGTCCGAAAACCCGACCCAAAAACCGAACCCGGCACACCCCTGCATTTTAGACACCCCACATTGTCAAACCAAACACCATAATTTAAGAATTAAAATTTCATTTTGCTTCAAATCTCTCTCTCCAATTCCACCGAACCAAACACTCCCCTAAAGAATTTGTTTGCTAACAAACATAGCTTAGGTAACATTAGAAAATGCCCATCAACCTTCTTCAAATTCAACATGCTTGCGGGTTATTGTTGGACATAAAATCTGTTTGTGGTATGCGACGGTACAACAGGTGGTCTAGAAGCAAAGTTTTGGTGATTACTAGGTCAAAGCATCTGGTCCAGTTTACGATAGGTATGTGAGTATTTAAACTCTAGAAAGTTTGTAGTTCCTGGAATGCTAGAAACTTAAATTTTAACTGTCTTTCTAGCAAATTGTCCATCCCTCACACCCTCAAAGATGAATTTTTAGCTTACAAGCATTGAAAAGATGTCATAGTGAAAGAAAACTGGACTTTTAGTTTAGAGTGCCAATTTCACTATCCTTTGCGGTCTAGTTAGCAAAGCTACTGACAAATATTGTTTCGGGGATTGAATACTTGTAGCTCATTTTGGTCACTGAATTGTAAGGACATACTTTCCACTCTTAACATAGCCTGTTTCTAAGAACATTTTGGCCAATTGCTTAGCCTATTTTTCTTGTTATCTAGTAACTATGCTAAGAAACACGTATATAAGAAAATTACAGAGATGACTATTCTCTATAAAAGAAATCCCATAAGCTCAATGACAGTCATCGTCTTACACGTAAACATCGATTGATATGGTGCCACTGGAACTGCAAAAACACCAAGCATACACATCTATTTTAAGTCATCAAAGGGAGCACAAAACGCATATACAGCATTAAAGTCATTAAGAATTCAAGATGCTTAAGCAAATTAGTGAATTCCATCTTAATTCACATGACAGCAATAACTTAGTCTAACTTTAACTCATTATCTTGTTTTTAGGTAAATTTCTATTTGATAATATTGTGAACGTACAGTTGCAGATAACACACAATTGTACAAAGATAGCTGGTGAGAATGTGATTCTATTTGCTACTTTAAAATCACTTTTTAGATTCCATCACTGTATATGATGTAAAACGAAAAAGTACGAGATCTTGAATAGAAATTTGTTTGCTTGTTTTGCTTTATTTTTTACCAAATTTAATATTTTTCTACCCGTTGAAGCCATTGTGCTGGAAAAAGTACTTTAAACTTACAATGTTGCAGCTGCTTCCTATCGCCTTGGTGAGTCAGTTGAAACATCAAAACCAGGAGGGATGAAAACAACATCATCCCAAGCAGTTGTAGATTCGTCCTACAGAGTTAAATAATTCAATGTGATACATCATAGTTTTGAAAGTGCAGAACTCCTAGAATTCTTAAGACCAATAATTAGGACCGTCACAAGAAAAGGTTGAGGAGCAATGGTACGAATTGACACTTGTAGTAACTCATTGCCTCATGTTAATCTTGATAACTGCCATAAACTAACTGAACTTACAATGCTAACTCGTGAAGTAAAAAAAATTAAAATCTGAAACCCCTAAAGCTTAACTTTTTTGAAATGCATATCAATTGGTAATAAATAGCCTAGTGGTAAGGCACAAAACCTCCTCAAAAGAGGTCTAGGGTTCATTTCATTAGATACAATTTGTGGTGTTAGGCCAGAGAAAAAGTCATAACGGTCACGAGGATACCAGCCGATTTAGTCCACCGGACAACTAAATACTCGCCCTCATCCACTGGTTATCTCAACAGGAAACTTCTCATTTCGTTTACGCCCGATACAATATTAAATTGGAAATATATAATCTTCCATCTCTTTCCATTTTACGTAATTGTCAATATGCAAGGCAAAAAAGATTGCAATGTACAGTAATTGCTAACCTTCATCCCACGTATTATATCCTCGAGAACAGCTACCTGCAGGAAATAAAATCAGAAGTGATCAAGGTTCACAACTTTAGGTAGCAATTTTGACCCCATTTTAACTACAAAATGGTTACTTTGGATTATGCTTTTATCTCTCATGGGTCAAATGGGTTGAGTAGAAAGATTTAACTACAATGGAAACGAGTCAAAGGGGTTGAAAGTCATCCGAAATGTACCAAATGCAAAAAACCCCCAAAATCGCTTTATTAGAAATACATAAGTTAATTTTTATTATAATAATATATTTTTTTGTAATCAACCATTACACTTAGTCTTTCTATGAAAATAGGAGAAAAATTGTTTGTGGTCCCGCCCATCCGTTTTTACCCGCATAAAAAAAATATTAACTCTAACTAATACCCAACCCATTTTGGGTCTTCTATCCTCAACCCACGCCATTTTCAACCTTTAATGACAATTTCCTTTCCTATCCCTAGTTATCTTACCTTCGATGTATCTATAATATTACAACATTTATGGACTATTAAAAGTTGTGGCAACACATGTGAACGTACATTAATTACTCAGCCACACAACTACAGTGTTCAATATATTGAAATTTTTATGTTAATGTCGACCCCTAAAAGTTACCTCAAGATCACCCACTTTAAGACCAGGATTCAAATGCCTTTGCTGATCAGAAGCTCTTGCTAAAGACTTTTCAAGATCTTCCTACACATAGTACACGGGAAGAATACATAATGAACATAATACAAAAATATTACCACAATATTACGAACGGAAGCACTAGTACTAACCTTTCTGAAAAAAGCAGGACTAATCTTCTGTTTTGACTCCTCAGTACCAAGCTCTTTGACTGCATCCGTATCATGTGTTACTAAAATAATAATTACATATATCTACGTTTATGCCTAAAGATACACTTTATTGTCTATATTTGAAAACTTATAAGTTATAACTAAAGCTTCACGAACATGTCATTTGTAAGTTTTTCTCAGTTCAAAAAATTTTGCACATTTTACAGTGATGAATTATGTCTTTATTCTGATGTAACTTGAAATCAATTATATTTAAATATTGTTCTATTTATATGCATAAAAAGTGAGTGCCCAAATAACTATAGAGTTAATTCAAGAGGTTAACCTGAAAAACAGGAACACCAGCGAAGCTGTCATCAGATATACCAACCTTGCGCCTTTCCTGAAAAAAGCATTAGATGACATTACAAGCTATACAGGTAATTTATGTTAGACGATGTTGTTTGCAAGCTAGTAGAACTTGGAGAAGTTTTATTTTAATCAAAAATAAGTGGATAACAGAGTATGTGCATTAATAAACCTTAATTCAAGAATTGCAGATCTGCTGTATCTATGCTAGCAGCTGTTAAATCAGCTGCGTACATGAAAAGCAGCTCACCTCTATTGCATTCTTTATCTGTGATGATTCCGGAATAAACCTGAAGGATACCCCATTAACTTTAAGCTGGAAAACCTGCCACAATAACAATACATTAGACCACACCAAATCTCAGTGTATTTTTAACAGTGCACCAGAAAACTAGTAACATAGACCCATGTAATATAACAATTACTCATCACTCGCTATTGAGTAGAATGGAGGACTGCTATATCACATACAAAATCCAGTCATTTCCATAGCTAGTAAGTGTGTTTCCTACTTCAATGAATTTGAACATTCAATCGCCTTCATCTCAGCCAACACAGTGGTGGTAGGTATTATATGGTATTGTATTGCTAATTTAGGGCTTACCTGCTTATTTTCTAAGCATATTGCAGCATGCAGGGAGTTTTGAGTGTTTGGAACTTTGGATGAAACTGCTCAGTACCAACCTGCCATGTGCTTATCTACTTATTTCAGATTAAAAATGCACTTGGAAATAGAAGATTGGTACCTGCTATTTCTTAAAGCCAAAACGCAGATTGAAATAAACAATCTCCGGCACCCCTTTAATCTTTCAAAACTTCATAAAGCTTTATGAGCGACTATGCAAATGCTTCCTTTGATAATCATCCTAATGAATTAAATAATTTGAGATTGTGGTTTAACCATCATCCAAAATTTGAGAAATCCATCTACCAAGTACATCCTCATTTTATCAGTTTAGGATACAATATTACTTCCCAAAATCAGATTCTATAAGGTTCCGGTCACTAAAATAACACTAAATTCTTACAATTTACACCATGTTTAAAAATCCAAAAAACTTATCAATTCCAAGCTGAAAATTAGAGGGATAACAGCCTATAAATTAGTGGCAATTTTTCTTTTGGAAAAGCAGTAGCATCACATTAGGTGTTAAAGGGTTTGTTTGAGATTGCTTATTAAACTTCGCTATGCTTTTTGAAATAAGTAGAGCTGCTAACCGGCCGCGACAAAAACCAATGCACGAGGTGTGTTTAAATTTGTTACTGTTCATTGCTCTAATAAAACTCATGAGCTCGAATGACTATTACCGAACCAAGAAGCCATACTCAACTGTCAAAAGCTTAAGATAGTGGTCACAACTCACAACCAACATATCATAATTCGAATGACCTTATTTGTACAAACATAAATTTTTTTCACTTTCACTCGTTAAAAACAGTCTGCTTCACTAACATATTTACATTTTCTCGCAACATATAAATATTCTCTTAGAGGGTGTTTGCTGGAACAATACAAATAATCTGATTACTGCTTTCTTCAAAACAGAAATAATCATAAAACACTATTTGGCAAACCATTAAAGATAAAGTAACTAAAAACGCAAAAAACACAGGTTTACAAACGCATTCCAATCACCTACCTAAGTTTGCAAATTCATACTAGAAACATTCAAATTACTATCACTTAAACAGAATTACAAAAACTTTACCATACTAAGAGCAACAGGAACAACTTTAGACCCGGGGCGCATCCTAGGATCCATAGCTTTCATCTGTCCTAACAAAGTCTCAGCATCCTGTTCCTTAAAACACAACAACCCCAACGACTTAACCGGGTCCTGTCCCGACACGACAACAAACTCCTCATTACTATTACTCAACGCGTAAACCGGAACACCAGCTAACCTTTGTTCAATATCCTCATCTTTCATACCAACACCACCACCACTAGTAGCTATACTATTATCTGTAGTAATTCTTGCCCATAATGGGTTTTTACCAAAAGGTAAAAAAGTGGGTGCGTGTGTTCGAAACCCGGTTTGACCCACCGGGTTTGGCCGGGTTTGGAGTGACCCGGGTCATGAGACCCGGCCGGGTTTCGGTTTTTTCATATTTTTTTTAAAAATAAAACATGTTAATTGTATATATTTGCGACGTAATTTTAATTTTACATGTTATATTTGTTAATAAATAGTCTTTAGGCTTAATATATGAAATATTTCATGATTTATATACATACTTTCTTTCTAATTATTGAAAATATATATATATATATATATTTTATAAAACCGGGTTGACCCGGCGGTCCAACCGGTTGAACCGGTAACCCGGTGACTCGACCGGGTCGATTCAAAACCCGGGTTTCAAAACATTGAAGGGAATAGTCAAAGTGGTTAAGGTCATTTTTGTCTAATGTCATAAGAACAAGCAAGATTAACCGCGCGTTGCTGCGGGCGTTAATTTTTCGCGCGTTGTTGTGGGTCGTTAATTTTTTTTTTGGTTTATTTTTTCGGTATGTTGTTTAATAGTTTGTTTTTGTTCTTATATAAAATGACAATCGCGCATTTTTTTTTTGCCCAGGCCGATAGATAGTCGTAAATAGTTAAAGATGAGAGTACTTCTTATAATTTTTTTTTTATATTTTTGGCCAAAAAAGAGGAGGAGGATAATAAAGTTTTTTTTTTGCTGATGAACAGTAACCGAGCCCATTGGGCCGGGGTACTGTAGCGCTACTGTAGCACTGTTCATTTTAAGCATTGTAGCAGAGCCAAAACGACGTAGTTTTACTTGTGAAATGTGTTATTTATTTATTTTTATTTGTTTTTTCGCGCGTTTTTTTATGTTTAATAGTGTAAGTTTATTTTTTCCTGCACGTTACTGCGGGGCGCTAATTTTTCACGCGTTGTTGCGTGTCATTAATTCTTTTTTTTTCCTTTAATTTTGTGCGAGTTTATTTTGTCGGTCTCATATTTAATAGTGCGGGTTTACTTTTTCAGTATAGTCAATTCGGAAATGTTACCGCGAGTATTTTTTTATAATTGGGCCGGCCCAAATTTTTGGGCCTGTTTAAGTCAATTCGGAAATGTTACCGCGGATATTTTTTTATCTGAATGCGTCGGTACTTTTGTAACATTTTTTTCCTCCCTATTTTGCGCCAACAATTTAAAAAAAAAAAAACTAATTGGGCCGGCCCAAATTTTTTGGCTAAATTTTTTGGGGTTTTTTTGGCCTTCATATTTAATAGTGCGGGTTTATTTTTTAAGTATAGTCAATTCGGAAATGTTATCGCGGATATTTTTTTATCTGAATGCGTCGGTACTTTTGTAACATTTTTTCCTCCCTATTTTGTGCCGTCAAATTTTTTTTTTAAAAAAAACAAAAAAAAAACTAATTGGGTCGGCCCAAATTTTTGGGCCTGTTTAAGTCAATTCGGAAATGTTACCGCGGATATTTTTTTATCTGAATGCGTCGGTATTTTTGTAACATTTTTTTCCTCCCTATTTTGCGCCAACAATTTTATAAAAAAAAAAAAAAAAAAACTAATTGGGCCGGCCCAAAATTTTGGGCTTTTTTTTAGCCCAGTACTGTAGCACTGCAGCTACAGTGCTACAGTGCTTAAAATGAATAGTGATTTTGGGTAAAAAACGACGACGTTTAGTTTCTAAAATGTTATGTGTAAGAGTATAATGATTGTTGTGACTGCACACATCTATTAAGTAGACATGTTAAACAGTAAGATATACACTATGAATGAGTTATCTAACTAATGATGATACAGTATATAAGTCGTAGATTAATTTTATTCCAATTTCAGTTTTTTTTATGACATCATCTGGTTCTTGACACATCTTGAACCATCGAACCTTTAATGCATGTATGTTATTAACAAGCAAAAGAACCCGCGCATTGCGTTGGGGCTAATTTTTTCCCAAATAATTTTTTTTGACGTTTCGGGGTTTTTTTTTTGGGCGATGCGTTATGGCGGGGCTAATTTTTAATATTTTCTTTTTTTGTATGATTCGGAGAAAAAAAATTGCGTTGGGACGGGCTAATTTTTTCCCGAATATTTTCTTTTTTTGGGACGGTTTTGTAAATTTTTTTACGGGAATTTTTGTGTAAGAAAATCGTAAATAGTTAAAAGGTGAGGGTCCGTTTTCTATTTTTTTTACTTTGGGCCAGATTTTAGGCTATTTTTGGGTTTTTTTTTTTGGCTAATTTTTTCCCGGATATTTCCTTTTTTTGTACGATTCGGGAATTTTTTTTTGCGTTGGGACGGGTTAATTTTTTCCCGAATATTTTCTTTTTTTGGGACGGTTCGATATCTTTTTTTTGGGCCGATGAATGTAAAAAAGTTGTGAACAATAAAAACTTGACGTGTTTTTTTTGTTAATTTTTTTACGGGATTTTTTGTGTAAGAAAATCGTAAATAGTTAAAAGTGTAATAGTTTGTAAAATTAGAGGGACCGTTTGTAATTTTTTTTACTTTGGGCCAGATTTCAGGCTAATTTTGGGCTAGTTTTTTTTTTTACTTTGGGCCACATTTTATGCGAATTTTAGGCTAGTTTGTCGACAAATGTGTATATTAGTAATAATTTTTTTATATATGGCTTATGTGTTGGGCCTCATGTTTAAAGTGTTGTTTTTTTTGCTATATGGTTTTTTTTAATATAATGGGTTGTACGTTTGTGACCATATCGATTATTTTAAAGTTATTAGGTATCGAAGATGTTTTCGCGGGTATTTTTTTTATCTGAATAAATCAGAACTTTTGTAATATTTTTCCCCCTCCTACTTTGTGCATACAAATTTAAAAAAAAAACAAAAACAAAAAAAAAAATTAAAAAAAAAACAAAAATCGGGCTGACCCAAAATGGGAGCCTATTACTGTAGCACTGTGGCCCACTGTCAAAACGACAGTGGATTTGTCCACAAATGTGTTATACAAGAAAAAGAACCCGCGCGTTGCGGCGGGGCTAATTTTTTCCCGAATAATTTTTTTTTACGTTTTGGGGGTTTTTTTTTGGCGATGCGTTATAACGGGGCTAATTTTTAATTTTTTCTTTTTTTGTATGATTCGAGGAAAAAAAATTGCGTTGGGACGGGATAATTTTTCCCGAATATTTTCTCTTTTTGGGACGGTTTTGTAATTTTTTTTACGGGAATTTTTGTGTAAGAAAATCATAAATAGTTAAAAGGTGAGGGTCCGTTTTGTATTTTTTTTACTTTGGGCCAGATTTTAGGCTATTTTTGGGTTTTTTTTTTTTGCTAATTTTTTCCCGGATATTTCCTTTTTTTGTCCGATTCGGGAAATATTTTTGCGTTGGGACGGGTTAATTTTTTCACGAATATTTTTTTTTTGGGCTGGTTCGATATCTTTTTTTTGGGCCGATGAATGTAAAAAAATTGTGAACAATAAAAACTTGACTTGTTTTTTTTGTTAATTTTTTTACGGGATTTTTTGTGTAAGAAAATCGTAAATAGTTAAAAGTTGATGGACCGTTTTGTATTTTTTTTACTTTGGGCTAGATTTCAGGCAAATTTTGGGCTAGTTTTTTTTTTTACTTTGGGCCACATTTTATGCGAATTTTAGGCTAGTTTGTCGACAAATGTGTATATTTTTAGTAATAATTTTTTTTATATGGCTTATGTGTTGGGCCTCATGTTTAAAGTGTTTTTTTTTGCTATATAGGTTTTTTTAATATAATGGGTTTTACGTTTGTGACCATATCTATTATTTTAAAGTTATTAGGTATCGAAGATGTTTCCGTAGGTATTTTTTTATCTGAATAAATCGGAACTTTTGTAATATTTTTTTTCCTCCTACTTTGTGCATACAAATTAAAAAAACAAAAACAAAATAATTTTTAAAAAAAAACTTAAATCGGGTTGGCCCAAAATGGGAGCCCGTTACTGTAGCAAAGTGACCCGAAGTCAAAACGATTTCGTTTTAGTCGATGAATGTGTATATTTATAATGTGTATATTTTTAGTTATAATTTTTTTTATACGACTTATGTGTTGGGCCTCATGTTTAAAGTGTTGTTTTTTTTTTGCTATATGGGTTTTTTTTAATATAATGGTTTTACTTTTGTGACCATATCGATTATTTTAAAGTTATTAGGTATCGAAGATGTTTCCGCGGGTATTTTTTTTTATCTGAATAACTTTTGTAATATTTTTTTCCCTCCTACTTTGTGCATACAAATTAAAAAAAACAAAAACAAAATAATTAAAAAAAAAACCAAAATCGGGCTGGCCCAAAATGAGAGCCCGTTACTGTAGCAAAGTGGCCCGAAGTCAAAACGACTTCGTTTTAGTCCGATTCGGGAAAAAAAAATTGCGTTGGGACGGGTTAATTTTTTCACGAATATTTTCTTTTTTGGGACGGATTGATATCTTTTTTTTTTGTCGATGAATGTAAAAAAGTTGTGAACAATAAAAACTTGACGTGTTTTTTTTTGTTAATTTTTTACGGGATTTTTTGTGTAAGAAAATCGTAAATAGTTAAAAGTTGAGGGACCGTTTTGTATTTTTTTTTTACTTTGGGCCGGATTTCAGGTAAATTTTGGGCTAGTATTTTTTTTTTTACTTAGGCCAGATTTTGGGCCACATATAATTGCGAATTTTAGGCTAGTATTGTCTACAAAAATGTGTATATTTTTAGTAATACTTTTTTTTATATGACTTATGTGTTGGGCCTCATGTTTAAAGTGTTGTTTTTTTTTTCTATATGGGTTTTTTTTTAATATAATGGTGTGTATAACGTTTGTGACCAATCGTTTATTTTAACGTTATAGGTATCAGAAGATGTTTCCGCAGTATTGTTTTTATCTGAATTAATCATAACTTTTGTAATATTTTTTTTCCCTCCTACTTTGTGCATACAAATTAAAAAAAAAAAAACAAAAACAAAATAATTAAAAAAAATCAGGCTGACCCAAAATGAGAGCCCGTTATTGTAGCAAAGTGGCCCGAAGTCAAAACGACTTCGTTTTAGTCGGTGAATGTGTATATTTATAAATAGAAAGCAGGCTTAATCTTTTTGACATTTTTGCTTACTACTAATATGATCATATTGCTCTTTGATTATCACTTATCAGTCAGCCCACAAAGATCGAAGAACCAATATCAGCCAAAGAAATGAAGAAAATGAAGAACAAGCTAACAACTATGTGCTAGATAGAGCAAAACCCAACCAAGAAACAACCCGCATGACTTTTAAACAAATGCAATTAGACATAGGTAGTGTTGATAAAGAGCTTAATGAGTCTTAACTAAAAATTGATAAATTAAGTTAAGTCATTAAAGTCTTGGGGTTTGTTTTGTGCTTTAAAATTATCAAATGACTTTTTAGGAAAAGCCATGAGAGAGAGGGTCTCCATATTAAGTCTATGACTTAAATAATAATTTTACATATTTACTCTTCTATTTTTTCACTTATAATCTCACATAACTTCTTTTTAGGATATAAAAATAATTTTCTTTAATTAAGACATTCTATTCAGCACATAAAACAAACAGTCATATATCCATATACAAACAGACAGTATATATCTAAACAAACATTTTAATTTTACAGAACTTAATAAAAAAGTTAAACAAATAAACCCTTATTATGACTTACCTTTATTGGCTGTTTTGGGTTTTATCATTTGGCGCATTTCTTATAGGAGCCCACTAGTTGAAAAATGATTTGTAAGCCTAAGTAGTGTGTTTAAAAATAGACCTACAATTATGATTGATGGAATTGAAAATTTGATTGGTGAATATGAAGAGAGAATAAGTGTTTAATACTTGTCAAAATGTGAATGGATTGGGCCTATTTGTAAGTCTATTATGTAAGCCTATATATCATAACTTATTTTTCTTATAAAGTATTACAATTATATAACTTATATAAAACTGTTAGTTTATGGACGATAAATTAATGGATGTGTGTTAGGATCGAACTCAAGATCACGGGATTGCACTCACTACGAGTTAACAATTAATAAATAATATATTTGTTAATTTTACACGTAAACGTTTAACGGTCGTTAAGTATTTAACGGAAAAGACTAACGACCATAAGGACAATGACATGTACATAATAACATAATTGATGTTACATAATGTTACATAATTATTGTTACTTAATGTTACATAATGTTACATAATTATGTTACATAATTAAGAATTATGTAACAATAATTGATAATTAATGAATATAGATGTTACCTAGGATAAGGGAGCCTATATAAACACCTCATTGGAGTTAAAGTGAAAAGGTACACACAATAATCCCTAAAAACTCTATCTACTATATTGTCCTATCATATGGCTCCATAACCTTGGGTTGATCGGATCGAATCATTCGGTTAAACGCTACGTGTTATCAAGCTAGTAATTGGTTAACTCGATACATAGCGTGTGTACAAGATCGTGATACAATCTTTCTTTAGATTGTTCTTGGATTGTTTTCGTATAAACCCAAATTAGGGTTCCTGGAGATAATCGCTAAGCAATTTGATTCTTGTTCGGGCTAGAATCAAAAGGTATGTAACCCTAATTCGGTTAATTATTCAAGCATGTTATTTGATCCTTTATTTGCTTCCGCTATTCTATGCTTTGATGTTATGGTTTAATATAATTGTTATGAAAATATAAAAAACCTTCAGTGGCATCACGAGCCATTTTAACATGTTGATAATTACCGAAACCTAAAATCAATAACTAATATTGTATTGATGTTAAAATACATGAAAGGGTTTTATAAAAAAATTTTAGTCGAAAATTTTATATAAGAAACCATAAAGTACCATGTTTTGATTAAAATGTAAAATATACATGAAAAATTGTTATGACATAGTTAGTTGGTTTACGACTTTACGGATAAATTGTTTATGTGTATTGTGTGGATCCATGAAAACATGCATGATCTCGATAGAATCATAAGAATATGATGAAGTACTTCGTAAACGTGTATATTTATGACCAATTCATATTTAGTTCGATAAATCTAAAAATCGGGAAGACTTATATATTAATCTTGATTGATATAGATAAGTAAAAACCCTAGAATTTAAAATTAGTTCATCGTATAAAAGGATTTGCATGTGGCTACATGATTTACTTTAAACGCAAATAAATTGTTATTATGTGTTTATTTTTAGTTCAATTATTTTAATTACTTGTTTTGTTATTTAATTATGGCGAATGTTTGTAAAACAAAAAAGGTAACTTTTCAAAGAAAATAATATGGACTAAATCCAAATAAAAAAAAAGATTGTTTTGAAGATTAAATAGTTGATTGGTAATTTTTCGTACGAAATATATCAAAAGGCTCATCCAATTTGACAGAACCTGTGTGGAAGTTTAACAAAAGTCGTCGCTGTCCCCGCACTAAAGAAGGAAGTCAAGCATCACGCTGACCGAAATTCTCGGCTTGCTTGTGCGTCAAATGGCGTTACCTACGACCTTTTTTAAAAGTACACAATTACTTTTAAGGTTGATTTGCCTTAATTCCACATTCCGCAACACAAAAGTTTGAAAAGACTTATTGCAAAAGCAGGTGTGAACGATATATAGAAGGGCACTTCTTTAATTGTTTCATCTATACAATGCCACAACAAAACTATGGATTTATTAATCATCACCTTAAAAGTTAATAAAAAGTGGTTTTATTATAACATATGCCTATGGAGTTGTATGCATGCTTCTCCATGACATTAATGTTGATACACTAAGTCAAAAATTTAAACTCTTAAACTTAAGTCTAATGCCATCTAATTAAAGGACACTTGAAATTGGCGATTAATTCAAGTGAGACCTTGGACCTATATCGTAAACGGACAGAAAAACTATCATGATTGATTGATACCTCACATGGATGATTTGCGTCTTTAGATTAAATGACTTAATAGAGTTACTTATTGAGATTCTAGAAACTCAAGCATTAAATGGATGAAACATGTTCACAATGCAACTATTTTGGCAATGTACATCCCATAAATATCTAGAAATTGAAAAATGAATTGTCAATCACTTGTTCGACAAGTTTACCATGTTAATACAATCGATCACTACAGATCAACTGATGTGATGAGTTTAGTCAATGTGGGTTCTAGTTTCTATAAAATACTATGGTTATATGAATAAATACCTAGTATATTTTAATTTTTCTGAAAAAGGTATTATCGAAAATACTAATAATTTTGAACTTTTTCTGTAGAAATGGCTCATTCCAAAAATAACACTTTAAGTTCTGCGTTCAAAAGACTTTCTTTGAACGAGAAACATCTGACATGCCCAAATTCAATGAATGGTATCTGCCATCATCGCTAAGAAATTGTCTTGCGAGTACGGATACGTTTGACTATTTGTATAAGCCTTGTCCCGCACAACCTCGCTGATACTAGCAACTGAGTCAGAACAAAAGCAGCAAATCAGAGCATAATAAAAAAAGCACTGCTGATGTGGCTTGTATTATGCTTGGAAAAATGGTCACCTTCTCTCAAGGCAGTTTTGAAAAATTATCCACCCCAAAAACATGCTTGGCTGAACCTTCGAAAAATGTATCAGAAGCTCCTGCTGTAGAAATCGACGATAAGGTGAAGCTCTACATAGTTTGCAAAACAAGGCCCCTTGGTAAACCCTTAGTGAACATTATTGGAAATGAAAGGACAATGGACCAATACATACACTTGGGAAACCATACGACAATGATATGGCTTTGTTAACTAAATCAACAGGTCCCTTAACAAGGATTTATGGTGATTTTTTGTGAGTAAGAAATCTCAATATGCATTGCTTGGGGAAGACAGATACTGAGCTACAAGACTGCTCATTGACTTCGAAAAGGTTAAAAAGACAAAGCACCTACATCCTCAAGTATTTACAATACAAAGGGTAGAGATAACAACCAAAACCGCAAGCGAACAAGAAAGTCAAAGGCAAGGTAAGGCTGATAAGAACAAGCAAGTTAGTTCCTTATCAACCAAACTAAGCCAAATCCTTTGAAGAGAAAGAAAATCCAAATAAGGATTCAATCTTGTCACCACTAGCCCCAACGTTGCGGGCATTGGAAGAGGAACTTGCCGCTCTTTATCTCGAAGATTTGCGTGCCAAATAAAAGAAAGTCCTGAGCCCCGTTGCAGCCATTTTCATGGTAACTTAATGCAATTGAGTTATTCAATCTAACTTTACAAATTAAATTCCTGGTTATATTATACGAGATGCGGTATTCATGTTTGTAATACGCTGCCAGGGATTTAAGGGTAGAAAGTAAACTATCTTATGCTGGTTCAATATATGCAAGTGGCCAATGGACACACAGCTGTTGGAAGCCATAGGAATTTTTTGATATAGTATTACCATCGTGTTTAGTACTGAAATTAAACATTGTTATTAGCAGCGGGCCCTTCTAATTGTTTAGAGGTGTTTTAGTGTTTTCCCTTTCATGTTTGTTGGATTCTTGGTTTTCATCGATACTTGAATGCTAGTAATGAAATTTCAGTTTCTTAAATGGTATATTGTCTATTTGTATTGGCTATAAAATCGTGAATGGTGTGTTTGAAATATACATGAAAACAATGTCCCAAGAATAAAAAATAATTTCTATTTTTAGCATCAATAAAAAGGATAAAGTTAGACTTGGATTTCATCTTATCTATTGGCACTGAAACTTGCCCATATTGGCAAACTCGCAGCCAAAAGCTTCATCGTGAAGGTCTTTTGGAAAATATCGATGAGGAATCATTTGATAAATGCGAATCTTGTATATCTGGGAAGATGACAAAGAAACCTTTTAATAAAAATATTGAAAGGGCTACAGATCTACTTGGTTTAATACACACGGATGTGTGCGGACCACTTAGACATGTGTCAAGGAAAGGTGCTAGCTACTTTTTAACGTTTACGGATTATTATTCAGTCTTTATGTGATATGTTTTATTACTTAACATAAACATCGAGTTTTTGAAACATTTAAGGTTTTCAAAGCAGAAGTAGAATTGCAACTAGGAAAGAAGATTAAAGCTCTATCGATCCGATAGAGGGTGTGAAATATTTAAGCCCAAGATTTTTTAAAGATTATCTAAGTGAGAAAGAAATAAGTTCAAGAATCTTACTTCTCCATATACACCACAACAAATTGTTTATCAGAAAGGAGAAATACGTTACATTATTGGATAAGGTGCGATTCATGTTAGAATCTACTACTCTAACGTTATCCTTTGGTATTATGCCCTTAGAATCTGTTGTTCGTATTCTAATATGGTACCCACTAAGAAGGTTGATAAGACACCATATGAAATATGGCATGGCAAAGCGCCGAATTTTGTCCTTATTAAAGTCATGGGGTTGCGAGGCTATGTGAAACCGTGACACAGCTGTAAACTCCAACAGAGATCTGTTTAAGTGTAATCTTTGTAGGATAACCCTAAGGAAACTATGGGTTACTACTTTTCTATATATTTTCCCGACCTTAAAACAAAGTAAATTGTTTGCTTAGGTATGGAGATATTCTTGAAGAGATCTCATATCTCAAAGAATTCAGGTGAGAGATTATGGATCAAGAAGATGAACATATGGATACATTACCTCGAAACACTAAGCGAAATTCCAGTAGAACCTTAAAGTCTGGTTCCACCATCGTGAATTAATTCCTGCCGTAGGTCTGAAAGGACTAAAACGTGCACCAAGCCGTCTGTGTCTAAACAGTGGAGTTGAGATGATGAAGTAGTTGGAACTTGGAGACCTGCTAGATTATACAAATTGCCATGCATGACCCAGATAAAGGTAATAGGCAAGGGCAATGGCTGAGGAAATGAAATCCATGGAAAGTTAATAAAGTCTGGATTTAAATAGACCGCCCTCCTAATGCCCAATGTTATTTAGAAGTAAGTGGGACTCTTCGAAGAATAAGACTGACTTGGATGGTAAAAGACACACCATAAACTCGCTGGAACTAACGGCTGCACTCAAAACTCTATGATTGACTACGAGAGACGTTTCTCCTGTAGCACAACATTAAAGCTATTATGATTCTCATAGCTTATAGCAGCGTACTATGATTATGAGATTTGGGAAATGATGTTATAAAACTGCCTTTCTTGAATGTCGCATAGATGAGGACATCAATATGAGAGCAACCTGAAGGAAGATGATGCCAAAATAATCCAAACGGTGTATGCAAACTTCAAAAGGGCCATTTATGGTTTGAAGCACGCATACACGTCAATGGATATAAACCGATTTGATGAGGAAAACCAAAAGTTGGATGTTAAGTAAGAATCGTGATGAGCCATGTGTATATCGCAAAGCTAGTGAGAGTGATGTAGTATTCTTAATCCTATATGTCGATGACATTTTAATCATGGGAAACAACATTCCAAGGCTTAAGGAAGTTAAGGACTATCTTGGAAAATGTTTTTCTGTGAAGGATTTAGGAGAAGCTGCATACATTCTGGGAATTAAGATATATAGAGATAGATCTCTGCGGTTGATTGGACTTAATCAAAGTGCTTACATTCCGATTAATAATATTAAAGAAAGTTCAGTATGCAAAACTCTAAGAAAGGGTTATACCGATGGAGTCCAAACATGAATTGAGTAAGAAATTTGCCTTCATCAGATGAGGAAAAGCTTACATGAAAAAGGTACCTTATGCTTCGGCTGTGGGATCTATCATGTATGCTGATCCAAGAGTCACAAGGCCAGATGTGGCGTTTGCTCAAAACTTGGTCAGTCGATATCAACAGAATCCAGGAAAGCTCCACTGGGTTGCTGTTAAACATATTCTAAAGTATCTGAGGAATACGAAAGATAGTCGTTATTTAGTGTACGGGGAAATCCAGATAAGAACTTTGATGTTACAGGTTTCTGTGATATGCTCCTGGCAATCGCGATAACGATGATACGAAGTCACAGACGGGTTATCTCTCCACTTAATCGTCAATGGAGGACAGTAACTGGAAGAGCAAAAAGCAGACAACCATTTGCAAAGCATGCAACCGCAATCTGAGTAACCGTGGCTGCGTCAGAAGCTGCAATGGAAGCCGTTTGGATTAGTAATTGGTTGGAGATCATGGGAGTGATGCCTTCAAACAATAAACCTATTAATATGTATTGTGACAATTCTGCTGCAATCATATTCGCCAATAAACCTGGAGTCCATGAAAGGTCGCCAGAACATTTTCCATGCGTAAATATCACTATGCTAGAGAACAAGTCGAGAGTGGAGAAATCAAATTGATAAAAGTTCACAACAGAGAAAAATCTAAGCTGATAGCTTATACTAAAGCTTTACCAAGAGGAAAGGTTAATGAACAAGCCAATTGGTAATTGGATGTCGATTATCTAGTAGTTTTCATGGCATATCTGTGATTAGTGTTTGGATAAAGGATGTGTAAACATTATTATTTGATAAAATAAAATGATGGTTATGTTTATTTTGTTATTTAATTTTGTATCCTATTTTACATGTTTTAATCCATGAATATTAAATTATTCTAAATGTCCGTTGTCGATTAATAATATGGGAATATTATTAAATCAAGACAAATTTAAATGTTGGTCCCAATATACTTGAAAGTATATTGATGTGATTACATGCCAAATTTAAATGATATTCGATGAATCGAATATAGGACTTATCCCAACTATATGATTGTACTTTATGGATCTTGTCATTAAGTAAATCATAAATAGTTATCCTCAGACTTGAGATACCAGGAAACTGTTATGGATCTAGTGCATTTCTGTGAAGCAATTTAACGCTAAACGTAACTGGTAGCTATACGGATTGTTTTCAGAAGTGCAATAATTCAATGAGTTTTGCTTGTAGTCAATAAAGGATTTGTTTCCTTCAAATACGTTTTGAAGTTTTAATACAGCTGGGCCCCTCGTGGGATTGGTAAGATGTATGTGTGGCCACACCCAAGATTTTCTAGAATACGTTCAGAAGATTTGGTAATCTTGCTCAATCAGATAAACGAGAAACAGAATCAGTTAATTAAGGAATGACTAAGATCCATATCCTTATTAACATTGTATTAGAAACAAAAGGATAATAATAATGATGAATCATTAAAAGGTTTTTCCAGGAGACCTTACTTGAGATCGTACTAGAGGCATCGGCGTTAACTAGACGCTAAACCGATGAGAACACACGACTATTAGAAATATGTCCAATTGGAGGAGCTGTTAGTTTATGGACGATAAATTAATAGATGTGTGTTAGGATCGAACTCAAGATCACGGGATTGCACTCACTACGAGTTAACAATTAATAAATAATATATTTGTTAATTTTACACGTAAACGTTTAATCGTTAAGTATTTAACGGAAAAGACTAACGACCATAAGACAAGGACATGAACATAATAACCTATAAAGTGATGTTTACATAATGTACAATAATTATTGTTACTTAATGTTACATAACGGTTACATAATTATGTTACAAAATTAAGAATAGGTGTAAACAGTAATTGATATTAAATGAATAGATTGTACATTAGGGAAAGGCGCATATATAAACAAACCTACATGGAATGTAAAAAGGGTACACCTACAATAATCCCTAATAAACTCTATACTAATCTTGTCCATGTCATTCGGACCTCCATAAACCTTGGTTGATCGATCGAATCATTCGTTTAACTCTACGTGGTCATCAACTAGTAATTGTTAACTCGATACATAGCTTGTGTACAAGATCGGATACATATCATTCTTGAGATTGGTTTCTTAGATTGTTTTCGTATAAACCCAAATTAGGGTTCCTGGAGATAATCGCTAAGCAATTTGATTCTTGTTCGGGCTAGAATCAAAAGGTATGTAACCCTAATTCGGTTAATTATTCAAGCATGTTATTTGATCATTTATTTGCTTCCGCTATTCTATGCTTTGATGTTATGGTCTAATATAATTGTTATGAAAATATAGAAAGCAGGCTTAATCTTTTTGACATTTTTGCTTACTACTAATATGATCATATTGCTCTTTGATTATCACTTATCAGTCAGCCCGCAAAGATCGAAGAACCAATATCAGCCAAGAAAAGTGAAGAAAATGAAGAAAAGCTAACAACTATGTGGCTAAGAAAGAGCAAAACCCAAGCAAGAACAAACCCCGCATGACTTTTTTAAACAAATGCAATTAGACTTAGGTAGTGTTTGATAAAGACTTAATGAGTCTTAATTAAAAATTTGATAAATTAATTAAGTCATTAAAGTCTTGTTTGTTTTGTGCTTAAAATTAACAAATGACTTTCTAGGAAAAGCCATGAGAGAGAGGGTCTCCATATTAAGTCTATGACTTAAATCATAATTTTACATATTTACTCTTTTATTTTTTCACTTATAATCTCACATAACTTCTTTTTATGATATAAAAATAATTTTCTTTAATTAAGACATTCTATTCAGCACATAAAACAAACAGTCATATATCCATATACAAACAGACAGTATATATCTAAACAAACATTTTAATTTTACAGAACTTAATAAAAAAGTTAAACAAATAAACCCTTATTATGACTTACCTTTATTGGCTGTTTTGGGTTTTATCATTTGGCGCATTTGTTATAGGAGCCCACTAGTTGAAAAATAATTTGTAAGCCTAAGTAGTGTGTCTAAAAATAGACCTACAATTATGATTGATGGAATTGAAAATTTGATTGGTGAATATGAAGAGAGAATAAGTGTTTAATACTTGTCAAAATGTGAATGGATTAGGCCTATTTGTAGGTCTATTATGTAAGCCTATATATCATAACTTATTTTTCTTATAAAGTATTACAATTATATATAACTTATATAAAACACTAGAAATTGAGAACCGTGCGTTGTGGATTAAAAAATTCAATTTCATTAAAAAATTAAAATAACCCCACGATGATGTGAAAAAGCAATAAAAAAATTAAGAAGTTTTCAAAATGCACCATGAACTTTAACTTATTTACGATTTTTTTATATAACAAACTTTATTTATCAAATATAAAGCACGTATCTAACTATTTATTCGGGGAAAAAAATGTCACTAAAAAGATCGTCGAACCAGGTCGAACAAAATAGCATAGTGATTCAATGCTATTGACAGCGCAACTATTTATAAAATATATGAAGTTTAATATATATAAATATATATATAAATATATATATGATATCTATATATTATTTTATATATATATATATATATATATATATATTAAAATACTGACGTAAATAGTGTTTGAGGTTATCGGTTTGTTACAAGATGAGTCCTAATGACTGACAAATAGTATTTGGCGTTATCAGGCAGTTAAAAAATAATCTCGCGCACTCTGCGGCAGCGCGCGGGTCACGAACCTCGCTTATATAAAAGAGCAGGGCACAGTGCCCCCTTCGCTGGAATAAAAAATTCCCCCATGCACGACTCCCGAGAAAACACAAATATTTTTTTGTATTTTCAAAACGCACCATGAACTTTAACCTATTTACGACTTTTTTATAACAAACTTTGTTCATCAAATATAAAACGCACATCAATCGATTCATTGGGGAAAAAATGTCATCGAAAAGATCGTCGAATTGCGAACACAACGAGCCCTATATTGCACCGCTTTTGACATGCGTACAATTTTATAAAAAATATTGAAGTTTAATATATATATTTAAAAAACGACTTTCAAAACGCACCATAAACTTTAACCTATTTACGTTTTTTTTTAATATTTTTATTTAAACCAATTTTTCAAAACGCAGAACCCTCAACATTGACCTACTTAACTACTTATCAATAAACAAACTTTTATTCGTCAATTACGAGCGCAAATCTATCAATTTTTATTCGAAAAAAATGTCCCTGAAAATCGTCCAATTGCGAGCAAAACGAGCTAAATATTGCAATGGTTCTTACATGCGTACGATTTTATAAAAGAGATGTGAATTTAATAATACATTATTAAAAATTGTTTAACGGAAAGGTCTTTAGGGTTATCGTTCGTTCAAGGTGAGGCCCCCAATCGGTGAAAAATAATACTTTTGCGTATCTAGTCAGACCTTGCAAAAAATATCCGAGCGCGCGTTTGCGGCAGCGCGTGGGTACGAAACCTCGATTAATAAAAAAGAGGTGTTTCTCAAAACAATTTTTTTTCTTGTCATATTACATTATCCGTATACATTTGTTTATAGGTTAGACATAAATTTTACAGAAAAATAGAGAATAATCGATGGAAAGTCACGTTTTGTTAATTTTTTTATAACTTTTAGTCAATATATGTATTTACAATACCACCATCACTAAACACCTTATGGGATCAAAGGTAAAAACTCACATTCCCTAAAATAATGGGTTTAATTGCTTAAAAATTTACTAATATTTGTCACTAATTTTGCATTGTATATAGACTAATCTACCCATTTTTTTGCCATTGTGTCGTTCAACTTTTAAATTCCTGCTATTGCGTGTATTTTGTGACTATTTTACCCTCATTTTTTCTAAATTTTGAAGGGTAAAATGGTCATTTTACATGCAGAAATAGTCGCAGAATACATATAATAGCACGAATTCAAAAGTTGAGCGACACAATGGCAAAAAAAATAGTTGTCTACATACAATGACAAAAAGTGACAAGTATAATACATTTTTAAGCAATTAACCCTAAAATAATTGCATTAACATGTCATCTTATTAAAGTAAGAAGTACTCCGATCATTTAAAAAGTGTTGCAATAATGTTGAACAAAAGTAAATACTTTTATGGTCTCCCATTCTCATGATAACACCAACATATGACTACAAATATCTCTCCTTACAAATAATGACGACAAATAAATATTAGATCTGGGGATGACACCCGTAGATAATGGGTATGGGTTTATCAAACCCGTCGTCTGAATCCATGATTTTTTTCTCACCCGCCACCTACCCGTCACCCACCAATGGGTATACCTTTTACACATACTCATGCCCGTGGGTACCTATAGCCCGTGAGTAAACCCGTGGGTTTATGAAATGAAACAAAATCATAAAACCATGATATGTAAACTAAATATGAACACCAAGCTCTCTTATACAAGTATCAATTTGAATCAAGACACCTGGACATGGCGATTCACAAGACTCTCTTATTTGATCGATCTTCTTTAGCCCTTTTTTATTATCATTCATCAATAACGCTCAAACAGGTACTGATTTAAGTGAACTAATCTTGATTAATGCTCTCTAATTCATAGATTCAGATCGATAATTTTTTAGGGTTTTGGGTGTTCGATTACTGTTCCATTGGTTTCAAGATAATTTTCCTTTTTCTTATGGCGGCTAGGGCTCGCAGTAACGTCGACCACACACGGTTGATCTCCAAATCTATTTTTGTTACGAATTTCCCGGACAACACTACATCTAAAGATCTATGGGAGGTGTGTAAAGGTTATGGACTGTTGTAATATTTTTTCATTCCAGATCGGCAAATCGAAAGCGGGGAAAAAGGTTTGCGTTTGTTCGATTTATAAGGTTGATAATGTTGATCGACTTGTGGGTTAACCTGTGCACTTATGGATTGGCCGCATGCATTTACCCGCAAATGATGCTCCGGTTTGATCGTACCACCAATCCACATCCTCTCGTCCAATAATTTCAACCTAGAACCTGCTGCTAATTGGGCATAACTTCCATTTGCTTCGGTGTTTAAAAGGTTAACCCAAATAACTTTAATCATATAAGCCTCGACTCCTGCCATAGTCCTTGAAGATGAATGTGTGTGGAACTGACTTGATAATTTTTGTTATGGGGGAAGTCAAGGATTTTTTCTTCAATTAATAACTTAACGCGTTCTATAATCGAATGAAGGTTTCCATCATTATGCCCTATGCGTAATTTGGGTGGCCTATGGGTTCTGATTGAGCCTGAACATCGGTTCCAGACCAAAATGAGATTCTGAAACATGTTGGTGTTTGCGTCTATGTTTAGTCAATTATGTAAGGCCCCAGCCGGATTTTGTATCTAGGGAGCGATGTTATGGATTGAATAGAGAGGTCCCTCAACACGCCTGGTCCGCGACCTAACTTTATCTCTAAGAATTGGGTCCCGTTGGGTTGAGGAATAGACATTGAAGATAACAAGGATGAATGTTTGCTCGTAAAACGTATATGATATTAAGACGAAACATGAGGAAAAATTCTATATGACGACAATCAAGAATAATTGTTCGAAGGCAAAAAAATTGTATAAGAGCTATGAGTTTTTTCATCTGGTCTCCAACGTTTAATGATAATTAAGGAAGTTGATGAATTCTTCTAAGGAACGATTCCGTTAACGGTTGCTAGAATAGAGTAAATGGTGACATTAGTAAGCAGATGAACTGATGACTAAAGTGAAATTAAGGGTGGTGTATGATATAGTTTATTGATGATAAGTCGTGATTCTTGGGGCAAGAACATTACTCAGAATCTGTCACCCAACGAGAAGGAGAATTCTAGCGATCCATTAACCTTTACAACTACTTAATATCCGTGATCCCCCCCAAATAAAAAAAAGGTTTTTTTGAGCAAATTCTGGTATTGGACTCAAAGTATTCCTTTCCGCACCTGATTTACACCTGAGAGAGAATTCCAACATGTTGATGCACAGGAGGTTCAAGGTATGGAAAATTCTTTGTCTAAACGTCGCTCGGAAGGTCTCAGTTCTCGCGTTTTGTAGGATGCTCAAAACCTTAATGAAAATGTTTCTCCAAGTATCGATTCTAAAAAAAAGCAGGTGGCTCGATATTGGAGGTTATAGACGATATGATTAAAGTTGGCCAATCTATAAGGTTCACTATGGAAGGATGTATGAATGACATAGAGAAAATTATTGGATCACAAGGAGCTCACGTGGTTTCCACTAAATGTTTATCTTTAAAAACGACAAGGCCTAGGATCCAAGGCTAAGAAATAATGGAATTAAATGGATTAAACAATAAACACAAGGTAAATTTCTTTTCTGTTCAAGAAACCAAGTTGGATTGTTATTTTCTGATAATGGATGATAAGTGTTATTGGGTAACTATAAGCTGCGAGAATCCTAAAAGCGAAGCAGCGATGGGAATTCTATGGTCATTTTAGTGTATGGATCCAAGGTTGTTGTACCGTAAAGAGCATCATGTTGTCTATCGGACAAATTTTTGTTGCTTTATATGGTTCAGAGGTTTCTTAAGCAGGCGAATTTACTTGTTGTGTCTATATATTGCCCCTCAGTCTAATCACTAGCATCGTTCGTCTATGGAGCTACATTTCGGTACCCTTATCAGCCGGGATGGTCATATGTATGGTTATGGGGCGATTTTAATGAAGTTAAATGCATGGGGCCGTTTGGGTTCAGTGGAACAATCGCAAGGTGCTAAAAATATTAATAGTTTTATGCAAACTCGGCTACGTTGAAATCCAATTGGAAGGGAACCACTTTTTACTTTGTCTCTTTCAGTCGCTAAGACGAATGAGTAAATCTAGCGAGTATATCGCGTTTTCTTTTTGTTTTCGGACTGTTTTTACTCTCTTTATTTACCCCGTAATCTCTCTCGGGATTTGTCCTTATAGGCACTCTCGGATCATAGGGACAATCTTACTATCGGGAAGTGGTCACATGAGATTATGGGCCCTTCCCCTTTTCCGGGTTACCACTCTTTGTTTAGTTTACATGGCTTCAATCAAATGGGTCGAAAACTTGGAATAAATGATCTTTTGATGATAATAAGTAAGATGGGTTTCGATTCAAGAAGAAATTACAAATCTGAAAAAGGAAGATACGTTCATGGGTTATGGATATGCAAACCAAGAATCAATTTGGTCGTCTTGTGATCTCCGAGTTCCAAGCTGTGTCAAAGATTGAAAAGTTATTGATCAAGGGGGCGTAAATATGATATTCTTCTGACGCGGTTAGATTTATTACAAAATTACATGATATTAAGGTCTCCGATGCTCTGAACTATATGCAAAAGGCTAAGACTTCAATAGCTATTGAGGGCGATGAAAAGCTCAAAATTTTTCATGAATCATATTAATCGAAAAACGTGCGAATTTAGGCTATTTAAAGGTGTTATGTTGATAGCGAATGGGTGGATGATCCCTGTCGTGTCAAAGAAGAATTTCGTTGTGCATTTTGCTAATCGTGTTTCGAGCCCCGCTGCAACGATAAAACTTAACTATACCTCCCTAATCGATTGTCTTCAGATCAGGTTGGACGATGTTGTAGAGGTCGATCTCCAAGTTGAAGTGGTAATGCGGTGTGGGCGTGGAGAGAATAAAAACACCTGGACCGACGTTCACTTTTGAGTCTTTTTTCGAAAGTTCAGGGACACTTAGGTATCTGATTTTTGTTGCTGCTGTGGAATGGTTTTTCGATCATAGTTTCATTTTTCTAATAGATGTAACCCTCTTTCATTGCTCTCATTCCGAAAACCATGATCCTAAGATTCGTAAAGGATTATCTTACCCAATTAGCTTGAATCGGGAGTCTTTACAAGTTTGACACCAAAATAAGTAGCCCCATCGACTTACGACGATCAACTCTGGTCTTAATATCGTGGAGCATCAAAAACGGCTTCTCTGCCTAATAGTAAGGCAAATTCTTGATGGCCCGTTTATCATAATCGAATACTGTTCTATGTTGCATTAAGCATAAAAACAACAAGCCATGGTGTATAAAGTTGATTTTGCAAGCCTTATGCTTCGATAAGGTGGAAATTATTTTTAGAAGAATGTCTTAGAGCTTTTGTTTCGTTTCTAAATGGTGTTCGTGATTCGAGGTTGCTTCACTCTGGTATGCTTCAGTCCTCCTTAATGGTAGTTCCCACGTCCGAATCCAATTTCATTGTGGGTTTAAGTAAGGAGATCCGTTTGGCCCGATAACCTTTTTATCTTAAATAATGGAGTCTCTTCCATCTTTCGTTATCTAGGGCCAATCGAGAGCGGGGGGATTTTTAAGGGCATCAAAATGGTTCGTCCTCTTAATATTGTCCCCATCTTTTTTATGCGGATGATGCGGTCTTTATTGGTGAGTGTCATTGCTAATCTATCTGGATTAACTCCATTCTTCATTGTTTTTCTTTGTTGTGCCGACTCTCGATCAAATCTTTAAAACAAGTCCACCTTCTTGGAGTCGGGATTCGAAGTAGGATGTAATGCTGCGTGACTTTATATTTTGGTGTTCGACTATGAAAACCCTTTAAATACCTAGGGGTGATGGTTGGAGGTACATAGCTCGACTTTTCAAGCATGGACGATACGATTGGTAAAACTATAAAGGCTCGTAGCTATCTAATTGAAAAACTTAAATACTTATCTGTTATGAGGAAGGCTACACTTTTTAAAGTCGTTCTTGGGTCGACACCTACTTATAATATGTCCATCTGATAAGGTTCCTAAGTCGGTGTTACAAACGATGAAGTCCCATACGTAGAAATTTTTTCCAATGGTGGTTCAATGCGATCGAGAGGGAAAAAAGTGAGGATCAAATGGGCAAAGGTTCTTCTTGCTTCCAAGAAGTATGGAGGCTTAGGTGTCACAAGTTTTATGCTATAAATAGGGCGCGGTCCTTTTCAATGGGTTTGGAGATTCCATATCACCGGATAATCATTGTGGTTCCGACTCATCAAGTCTATGCATGGCAACCTCATTATAGTAAATAATCTCCGATTCGTTACTCGACCTTAGAAATCCATTATTCAGGAGGTCAATGCTTAAAGATCGTGGAGTGACCTGCTTTCTCACTGTCATATACGTGTGGGTAATGGTTTGCCACCGCAATTTTGGAATGAAGTTTGGATTGGTGACACACAACTTTCGTGTTATGTTTGCACGAATTAATGCTATTGGGAAAGATTAATAAATGAATTGTACGTGGCTGAAAAACAGCAATTCTCGTTACCTCTTCTCTTTGGTCCGTTCTGTTATAGGAGGGGTTGAATCTTCTCAATTAGCTCATCTCAAACGTATATTGAAGGACATTGTTGTCTAATATAAGAGGATAGATGGGTGTGGATTTAATGGGGAAGTGTTTTTTCGGGTCAAATGTTGTTCGCATTCTGTCTTGAATGAATGTTCTTTGCCGAAAGCCTACTCTTGGCTACTTACACGACTGGGATTTAAATAATGTTCCAAAAAAATAAATGTTTTTGCTGGAAGGTTTACTGATCGGATTGCCTACTCGATCCAATTTACAATATCGTGGTGTCCTAGTTTCTGATCTGTATTAATGTCCGCTTTGCTCCGTCTGCTCAGAATATTCCACGCCATCCTTGTTCATGCATGCATGATTGGCAAAGGATAGCGTCAGGCTCGTCATGCCGCTGGTGGAGATGCTATCATTGACGCCCCCTTGATTCATATGCTGATTGGCTTAATTGGTTTAATTCCATCAGATTAACCTCTAAAGTATAAAGATTTGCTGGGAAGAGTTCATTATTTATTATAACTTGGTGGAGCGTATGGATGTTTCGTAATCAGATGCTCTTCTCGTCGAAAGCCCCTCGTAAAGATGTTATTTTTGACGATATTGTTTCGCGCTCTTTCACTTGGTGCCTTTCTACATTAGATATGTACTTTTTAAGATTGGGATAGCAGGTTGCAACACCCCTATTTTGATCTCTTGTAATTTTTTTTTCTAACTTCATACTAGTTGGTTTTTATAAATAGTTTGCCGTTCTACAAAAAAACTAAATATGAAACTGAGTAATAAGACATCATATCAATCTTCTAAATACCAAGTTAAAAAAAATACCTAATGACATGTATGAAACTAGAAAAATTAATCATCATTACACCAAATCACATACATGTACTGAGATATATCATGCATATATCATTGAAAGTTAATCTTTAATATTCATCTTTTAGTCTTGTAATTAAAAGAAACTGTTAGTTTAATGTGTAGTTTAGAGATTTTGGTAGTTATTAAATATATACCAACAACCTCACAAATATTTAAGTAGTATAATAAATTTTATTTTAACACAAATGTGTTTAGGGGTACACTCGTGGGTATTTAGACGGGTACACTCGTGGGTTTCTTAAATGGGTACACCCATGATGGGTATGCATTACCCATCCACCCCACCCCACCCGACCGATGGTAAAAATTTCCCACCTATAACCCACATAACCTGCGGGGTGAAAAACAAACAGGATAACCCGCCCATTTACTGTGGAAACCCATTGGGTTATATGTTTTTTTACCTCACAGAAACAACAAAACTAACCCGTAGTGCCATCCCTACATACCAGGCCAAGCTCGTTGTGGGTTTATTAAGGTTTCATGTTATGTCTACTCTATACAAGGATGGATCTATATGGGTGCCGGGTGTGGCACGGGCTGCACTCGATTTTAGATCGCTAAGTGCAAAACAAAACTGTGGTTTTTTTGCTTTGTGCAACCCCTAAATATTTGGTTGTTACTTTCTTTTCTTACGGTGTAATTTTAGTTAGCCAAAAAAATTCTTATATGCAACGCCCTCTTGAAAATCTTGAATCCGTCCCTAACTCTATATATACTTTGCATAATAATACAATATACCTACGGTATTTACATAGAAGCATGCGCGACCGATAAGGTCTCGAAGATGATAAACACGTCATAATCATGACACTATGTTGAATGAGTATTAGGCAAAGTATATGTACACATAGCATGAGACCCTAATAGAACAAGAGTTAAGATGTACATAGACTCATTATTTGTCATATGTCCAATGAATCAATCTCAACTATTTATTTTTTTATCAAAAAAAAACACTTTTCGCTTCTTTTTTAAAAATAAAATATCTTACAAACGGTAAATCGTCACACGACAAAAAATATACCATCGCGACGAGTATTTTTTTATCTCTATCGAGAAACGGTGACGACATATACTTTCGAGGAACTTTTTTTCGATATTTTTTTTTCAGTCACGAATGGGAAAACTCAAATATATTCGTATAACGAATCATATATGATTCGTATAATGAATCATATATGATATCTAATAACGATCAAATATGATTTCATGAAATCATATATGATTTCATGAAATCATATATGATTTCATAAAATCATATATAATTTGTGATTCTAACTAACTTTTTTTCAATTTTGTTCCACGAATTGCGAAAATCATATATGATTCATATAACGAATCATATATGATTTCATAAAATCATATATGATTTGTGATTCCGACGAACTTTTTTTCAATTTTGTTTCAGTCACGAATTGCGAAAATCATATATGATTCGTATGACGAATCATATATGATTCGTATGACGAATCATATATGATTTCATAAAATCATATATGATTTCATAAAATCGTATATGACTTTAAAAAATCATAAAAAAAAAGTTCGTCGAAAGTATCGCCCCTCTATAGAAAGATAATTTAATTCTCGTCGCGATGATATGTTTTGTTTTCCGTAACGATTAACAGTGTGTGAGATATTTTTTTTTTAAATGTGGAAAGTGAGTTTTTTTATTTTTGATGAAAAAATGAGTGGCTAGGATTAATTCATTGGGTTTATGACAAATATTAGGTCTATATTGAACTTTTGCCAATAGAACAAACCCACAATTTCACAATCTCAGTGAGTGTGTTTTATAAGGATACTTGTGAGTTCATCAATGGTCGAGCTTAAGCCGAATTTAGATGAGTTCATCAATGGTCGAGCTTAAGCCGAATTTAGATGAAGATTGGTGAAACTTTAGTCGACTTTAAGTGTAAAAAAAATCATGTAAAATTTTAAAGAAACAAAACAACCAAAAGCAAACGAACTTAATTTTTTTTTCAACCAATACCAAATTCAAATAACTCTTCTATCAAAATTGAAAAATCAAAACAAAAACACAAGAACATAACCAAATTCCAAATCAAATACAACAAAAAGAGCAACATAACAAATTCTAAAAGAAAAAGAACCAAACCATTAATTGCATAATAAAATAGCTTTACTGGAACACAAGAGCTAGCTACTCATTAACACATCGACTTTGACATGGAAAGTAACATCCTCTGGTTTAAGCTTGGGAATAGCTAGCTGCAACAATCCAGTATCCTTGATTATGCATGCCTTGATGTCACTGATTTTGTACACCTTATCAGATACATCAATGGAACAAACATACTTTTCAAACCCACGTTCTTGCATGAAATCCTTGTCCCCTTGACCTACAACGACGACAGTATTGTTATCAACGGATACCTTGATACACTCCTCCCTCACTCCAACCAATGGTATGCCCAAGTCTTAGCATTCGGGTCCTTCCTCCGTAGTCATTGGCTCAATCACCTTCGTACTTGAAGGAGGGGCTTTTGTTGTTGAGAATCTATCCGACAAAACATCAAGAAAAGATTTAGAAGCACCGGCAGAGTTGGTGTTAAAGAAACGAGAGCCTGCCACCACCGGACGGAGATGTGAGAGGATCGGGTGAAGAGCTTCAAACCAGTTACCTTCGACAAAGCAGCCATGGTAATATATTACGAGTAACACGAGATATATTGACTAATCTAATGAATTATATAAGTGACATTACATGTGTTTTATATTTATACTCTAAGATATGGGCTTGAGAATAAGTTATATCAATCCTAATCTAATACCAATATTAATCCAAAGCTAATAATACTAATAAATCTTTTAATATATGTAAATCTTTTCATGTTTTTCAAACCTATTGATTAACCTCTTATAATGGATGCTATTATGATTTACAAGCATTTATGATTTTGTCTAATGCGTTTATGATTTTATGCTAACACCGCGCTTCGTTGCGGCGTGTTTCGTATAGTATTTTTATTATAAAAAATTATACACCGTAAAATTTGGATACCTTTTTTATGCAACACAATACAAAAGTAATTTTTGTACGTTGTATGCTATTTTGAATTAATTTCCATAAAATATAAATAAGCTACCTTTACAAAAATTGCAAACAATGACAAAACTATAACGTTAACAATTCTTTATTGTGTATCTCCATTTGCTTATATTTAGGATCTTGACCGTCCGAAACCAATTTCCGTACATCTTCTTTTAATGCAGCTTTGCTAATCAACTTACTAAAGTATGTGAGGCGCATCCGTAGATACTTCACCTATAGAGCTTAATAGACTATATATATATAATCCCTTAGCATAAGTCGCAGAGAGTTGTAGCATTCTACTTGGGTATAAATTTGGGATGAACCGAATCTATCCAAATTCCAGGTGCTTATTAGATGAAAATCTGATCATCTGGGCAGAGCCTAAGAGACATGGAAACAACATTAAGGAAACATATATATTAGAGCTGAAACTAAATCCAAGAACTTACAAATATAATATATACTATATAAAATTAATAGGGTAAACATCAATACATTAACTACACATGCATCACGGAATAGAAATTAAATTGATAGCATCAAAGGCACAATTAACCTGTACGGCGTACTTTCGAAATACTTGCCTCTTTAAGTATTCAAATAGTTTCATCATACACAACTGAAACTTATGTAAGTTTAGGCTCGAATTACTTGCAAACGTATTTGATATAATAAAAAGATATTAAATAATTATAAGTTTTTGACCCGTCGCAACCCATTCAGACCCGACCCACTAATAGTAGCATTATCAACCGACCATTTGCCAGCTGCCTACCTCTACTCGTAATGGTATATGTTTTTCATAAGTAAAAGGCTTAAAGAAATATAGACGAACCTTCAAACCGTAAGAAATTGCTCATTTTTTCAACTACTTTTTTTAGTCGTTCAACTTATCCAAATACCCATTGTTGTAGCTGTAGCCTAACCCAAACACACCTTATTGGTGCAGCAGCCTAATTTAAGCTCATTTTATTGGGGCACTTGGCTTGTCCGCATTTACTTTATCTTTACAGTTACTTATTCCAAAAACCCCTCATTTGTACGCATACATTTGTAGTCTGAAGTGGTCTCTTCATTGGCGTGGTATGCTCCACACATACTTTAAGTCTGCAACAACCTGAACCAAACACACTTAATTTAGGTACTATAGGCATCCTATAAACCATTTCCACAATATATAACAATAATACTATTACAAACTGAACGACAATTACCTGGCTTGACATGCCGCCACTAAACATCCTAGTTAACACATAATTCATCAAATAATGATCAACAATTAAAAACACGAACCATAACTTTACTTTTGAAAGCCTAGGTGAACCAAGAGTCCTAAACACCTTAATGTAACATCTTAAATAAGTTTATAAGCCTTAGAAGTTTAGCAAATAAACAAACCAACGTTCTGATTGGATTAATAATGGTTAATATAGTTTTCTTATATTTGGCTAGACCGCTCTTTTATGTTCTGTTAATTTGCTTACGTGTGTTTTAGTGTCTTGAATTGGTTTTAGTTACCACCAAACTCGTGCTAGACTCTCAGACTGAAAACCCCCTTTATCTACTAGATTTAAGATTCACATTGGTTTAGCATAGCTTTAGCATAGATTAGACTAACTTAGATTAGAAAAACCAAAGTGTTAATAAATTGAAAGTGTTCCTCGCTCTTAGTGATTGACACCCTACTTACCACGAAACTCCCACCGACCAGGTACACTGCCCGTTAAAGTGTTGTTTTTAGGTATAGTCGGCATAAAATAAATAGTAAAACTTGAATCATAAAATTAACAACCACATGACGACACATCAAGTTTTTAGCGCCGTTGCCAGGGATGATAGAATCAAGCCTGGCAGTTTAGCACCATAGTTCATGAATATGTTACGAAACCAAGCACGCTATCCAAATCAAGAGCAGAATTGAGAAGAAAGAGAGTGATTTCAAGTGTTTGAAAGCTAAAGAAAAAGTCTAACTTAAAGACTTCGTTGTAAACAAAAGTGCTTCCCGGGAGACAACCCGGATTGTTATTTATTTTTATCGAGTATGTCTTCCTAAACATCAATACGGTGTATCCGCTCTATACCATACGGCATATTGATTGTCTGGACGTTATCAGCCCTTTATTTTTATGCACTTTAAAATATTATTGTCAGTTCTGTCAATACGTCATATTCAAGCACATGATATGGCATATTCAACAGACTGACCCGTATTTAGTGTTTAGTTTAGTTTAAATTAACCATAGGTACCAAGATATGAATGCATGTTGTTCCTATATTTTACACAGGACCTCGCTGAAAGCAAAGAAATCGACGAAGTTGGTGAAGTATCAATCATCTGGAATCATGTGTGGATTGTAGTCATGCTGGTATCTAGACGCATTTACAACACACATCCTTACTCATAAACTCAACATGGAGAATCTACCGAGCAAAATATCAGGGGAGTTTCTCATTCTAATTCTTTTAATTCTCATTCTTAATGTTTTGTCTATACAACGAGGACATTGTATAATTCAAGTGGGGGGATGGGAATTAGAATGTATACTTGTCCTATTTTTCATGCTAAAATGCTTAAATTATGCTCAAACTTAAAAAAAATTCAAGCATACTTTTGTGAAATTACTTGATACATAACCTGCACACAATAACCCTTGTTAGATATTGTCAGGATTTAACCTTATCCGTTTCTAAATGTTTACCCAAATTCCACAAAAATATGAGTATGTCGATGATGTTGTAGACTTTAAAACTTGGCTTGGTATATCTATTCGAGACCACAATAATAAGTACTATGGATTTAGATGGAGTAACTTGTTTAAATTGGTAAATTTTTAGGAGTACACCCAAAAAGCCTATACATGTTGTTTTATTAACTAACTACACTGGTTAGTTAACCCTCGTATAATCCCTTTGTTTACTCTCATCTTAAGAGTAAGATACCCCTAGAACAACCCGTAGAGCCAATCCTTTAGGAATTACACAACTATCTGTTTCGTTACACCTTTACACCTTAACCTACCCTGTTAGATTATGTCCATTTATCAGTTGCTAGTTGCTTAAAGTGTAAAGTATGTATTTCCCGAGTCTTGTGTCAATTTTTTATCTTTGGAATGGTTTGGAAGAAATTTGCGCATTGCAAATGGGAATGTATAAAGTAGTCAAAGCTCGTGTATTTTACAGCCAACATAATTTTTGGTACGTCCGAAGAATGAAGAATTACCGAAGGAATTATTCGGAGTTATTATGATAGTGAAGATGGTGAAATTACACCGAGTTTCATAGTATAGTGTAGTGAAAACAATCAAAAAAATTAGAAAAATTGCAACAAAAAAAAGAAGGAAAGTTTGATGATAATCGTTTCGCGAAAGCTTAGACCGAAGGAATTATATAAAGGATCGATTATTCGTTGATACGTCTTATAAGTCAACAATGTAGAGTATTGTATAAAGTGGAAGATATCGCCACTTGTCCTGTAAAAGTTTGTAAACTATGGGATGATTGGGAAGTTAACCATTACGGGGACACCAACTTAGGTTGTTGTTTTTTATCAATGATCAACACGTTTGTAAATAGTTGTGTCTTTATCATAGTAACAGTCGGGAAAAAGTGTCTAGCAACTTATATCTCGGACCTAGTCTATTTGTTTCGTAATTTTTTGTTTAACAACAATTTAATTCCCTTTCCTAATCATTAACCATAGGTTTTACGCGAATGGGGATGTGTACGAGAATGCATGTATATTCCGTTGTTACAGCCATGTATGCATGTCTCAGCTGACTTGTTGGTTTATTACTATTGGTGAAAGTTAGAAGATCCCTACCCTATATCATTATTCATCCTAACCCTTGGTTAAACTCGAATGAGGATGTGATCGAACACACATGTCTATTCCATCGTTACGGCCATGTATGTGTGCTTCAACTGCCTTGTTGGTGTGGTAATTTTGGTGACAGATTGTAGAATGATCAACCCTAAACCTTATAATAAAAACCCATTTTACCTTTATAAACTTGTTACTCCTTACCTCTAGTGGTGGATATAACACCCCGTGTTTTAGGGTTATTGACGTCGTCAATAAATCCGCAATGTATCTTTTAGTATTGTACGCATTTGTTTAAAATCGTAAACGTTAAGTTAAATCGCGTACGCCAAAAATTAGCGTTCAATGTAAACGGGCATCAAACAATTAAATGTTTACATCAAGCAAGAGTTAAGTAATTATTTTGAGGATAATTATTAACTTTGTTCATTTTATTTTTATTGGTTGCGTAAAGTGATTACGTTTCGCAATAAAATGCGTTTAAGCATACTCGGAAGCACGTTAATTTATTAACGCTTCAACAAATGCCCACGATTCTACCCAACACTCAATGTTTTATTGAATTCACTCAAGTTAACATTATGTTTCACTTTGTACATTATAAAATAAAACAATACACAAATACATACAAGTAAACACCTTTTTATTTAAAAGCTACAACAAGTAACATGTATAAAATGAATCTAGATATTTTGTAAATGATCAAAATCCATCTAGAAGCCCTTCTCCCCCTCCATTTCCACGGCAACAACAACACCTAGGAGTTAAAGATGGTCATTTTTCATACATCTTGGTCAATGTACTTCACTAGTCATTAAAACTTATGTTTCTTTGTTCCTTTGACCAATAACAAGAACACAAGCCTCCTTAAAACCTTCAAATGTGTTCTTTGACCAACTATGCACCAACTTGACTAACCTAGCTCATATATACATGCATTACATGAGAGAAAGATAACATAGATAGAAAACACTTAGCAAAAATCAACAAAAATCCTTCCTTTTACTCCATACAACCCCACGGCTCAAACACTCCTATATAACAAATCCATACTAAATTTTATACAACCTATACACTTCTATACACATCCATCCTAAGATATTCTAAGGTGTTTCCAAGCATTGGATTACCTTTTTCAAGTATTAATCAAGAAAAGTGAAGCTAGGGTTTTCATTGTGCAAGATTTGATTTTAAGTCTAAACAAGGGTTTAGCACTTGATTATCATCATCATCATACTCGATAAGGTCATCTAGAACCCTTTATGTTCTTTCAATATTCATTTTATGCATATGTTAGTTCTATTGTAGCTTGAATCACCATGTAGGATTTTTAACATGTAAATGGAGTTTTTACTTGTAATGATCATTTTGCACACTATTATATATGTTGAGATATTGCTAATATCATGTTAAAAGGGATGAGAAAGTATTGTACCATATTAAGTTGGTGTAAAAATGATTAACTACAAAAGTAGTAAGGTATAAAAGCAAGGTTAAAAATGGATTCAACAAGGTCACTCAAAGATTCTGTCCAAAATTCGTATATATAACACATTATTTTATATTTTTATAAAGTAGTATGATTCACGACGATTCCGAAAAGGTAAGAAACTTGTCAAACGGATTTATAACGAAAAAGTTAGAGCGAAAACGAGGTATATATTCGAGGTATAAAAATCCAGCATTTGTTAAGTTAGTGGTTTCTGTCAGGATTTTAAGATGGTATTTGCGGCACTTTCGAGTCCGTTTCGGCCTTCGGCCGAAACATGAAAGTCGTTCGGAAGGTCGTTTTACTTCCCCGCGAGGTTCTTTAAGTCTAAAAGCGAGTGATAACGGGTCGTAAGGCGGGGGCAAAATCTGGCTTTTTGGTAATTAATACACTGCATCAGATCTGATGCGAGTGCTTTTTCGCCCATTTCGGTCGAGTTTCGGGTCTCGGACAGAACTGGAAAGTTGTTCAAAATATCGTTTCGCATAAATTCTCTTTAGAACCCGAGTCATGAAAATGTGATTTAGTGGGTCATTATAGTCGGGTCAGACTTAGAAAATAAACTATAACTACCAGGAGTAACTAATACACTACCAGGAGTAACTAATATACTACCAGTAGTAATAACTATAACTACCAGGAGTAACTACAACACTACCAGGAGTAACTAATACCCTACCAGGAATAACTATAATTACATTATTCAGATATTTATAAATGTTTTACAATTATAAATATGTTTTCACTCAAACAATTAGATGGTGATTAGCTAAATAGACTTATGCATGGTAGAGATTACTCAATGTGATTAGTACTTATACGACCTTAAATTAAATAGGTTGCATTCGACGATTTGCGTGACGCATTATTTGTGATACACTTGGCATTTGCTCACTCAAGGTGAGTTCATAGCCCCACGTTTTACATGATTTGTTTTATAAGTTTTGGGGTGAGAACATGCTTGTTTACAAATGCATTTATATGGTTGATAACAAATTGATTTACATACTCTTTTATATATCTCGCGATGAGATACACTACTTGGTTTACTTTTTGGACGTAAACACATACTTGACTTTTACTCGAATAATTACGGATTAGCTTAGGTTTCATGAACTGTAAATCACTTGGAGGGTGAGCGCGAATGTTATAAAATAGATCTATTGGGGATTGACAACCCCCGTTCGGGTGATTAGCTATCACTAGTTCGAGATCGAACTAACGAACGTTATAACATTGTCGGGGCACAACACGACATACTGATGAATCTGAACCTTACGGTGCCTTGAATAAAGTGGCATACTTATAATGAGTCTACGTAGCGGTTCCATGAACTTAGAGTAATCGTAATCATTTCTCTTACATACTTGAAACTAATTTGGATATTGTGCTCATTATAATATCTACTTGAAACATTTTTGGATATTGTGTTCATTATAATATCTACTTGAAACATTTTGGGATATCGTGTTCATTACAATATATACTTGAAACATTTTGGGATTTTATATAAGTAAACCTATATATGTAGGTTTATGCGTTGCAAGTCTTGTATGGGCAAAACTTGTAACACAGTAAACCTATATATATAGTTTTGGGATTTACATTCATACTTACAAAAACCTATGAACTCACCAACATTAATGTTGACACTTTTAAGCATGTTTTTCTCAGGTGAAATAGATGTATGACATACTTGATGTGCATTGGAGTCCAAATTTACAAGATTTCTTTTCAAACGACTCAGTTAGAGGTCGTTCTCTCCTGACTTGTGCAATGGGATCATGAAGTAACGCTCCCGGAAATACATTCCGCTGCGACCCAATTTTGGGGGTGTTACTATAACAGTTATCATGCTAGCATTAAGGCTGTACCATTTGAAGCACTTTATGGTTGAAAGTGTCGTTCACCCGTGTGTTGGGCCGAGGTTAGACAAGTTCAACTCACTAGTCCATAATTAGTGCAAGAAACAACGGAGAGGGTCATCCAGATCAAACAAAGGATTCAAACCACTTGCGATCGACAAAAGAGCTACGCCGACTTAAAGGGTAAACCGATGGAGTTTCAAGTTGGAGATAAAGTTATGCTTAAGGTTTCGCCTTGGAAAAGGGTCGTACATTTTGGCAAACGGGGGAAGTTAAACCCCAGATATGTCGGACCTTTCAAAGTGTTGAAAAAGGTTGGAGCCATTGCTTACAAGTGGATGACAAGCTTGAAGAAATGTTATTCTGACGATCCTTTAGTCGTTCCGTTGGAAGGACTACAAGTGGATGACAAGCTTCATTTTGTTGAAGAGCCTGTGGAAGTCATGGATCGCGAAGTCAAGCAATTGAGTTGAAGCCGTGTCCCAATTGTCAAGGTTTGATGGAACTCTAGGCGGGGTCCTGAGTTTACATGGGAATGTGAAGATCAATTCAGGAAGAAATATCCACACCTCTTCACCAAGACTGCACCGTCGTCAAGTGCCGTGTGATAAGCCTTGAGGACAAGGCTTATTTAACGGGGGAAGACTATAACACCTCAGAATTTAGGTCATTGTACGATGTTATGTAATTCACAATTTATTTTTAGGGTTTTACACGTTTGCTTTTAAATCGTAATCGTTAAGCTAAATCGCGTAAACTAAAAATGATCATTCAATGTAAACGGGCATTAAAC